>JACEIK010001364.1:199897-231052 GCA_018107945.1 Datura stramonium
TCACCCCGTATTCCTATTCCTGTGGGTTCGACAATCCGGTTCTTCAAAAGAGCCACTTTATTACTTGTACGACCCGTACACTTGCGGGCTCATCAGAGAGTCACAGCACTGAACCGGCAAGTTGCCGATCTAAAAGCACAAACCACCTTTCAAGATAAGTGAAAAACAGAAGTCTAGGGCTTGGATCATTTGACTGGCGGACCTATCGCAAACAGCCAAAGAAAAACCGTGGACCGTCGATGGGTTGCCAATGTAACACAGAAGACCTGAAGCTTGGGCACCTAAGCAGCGGATCGCTGATCGAATTCGTGAACTGCCGGTGAGTCACCGGATAAGAAATAGAAAACTGGGCACAAATACCCAACAAAGGAAAATTAAATCGGCGGAATATCGACGTGATTTGGCAAACCGCCGAAGTAGCGCCGATCGAGGTATGAATTTGTCTCAAAATGGAAATTAACAAGAAGGCCCACCAAATCTCAAATACCTAATAAGACGCCCTATTTTGCAAATATTCCCTTAGTTCCCCTTTTCACAATTTTTCTATTCCATTTTTGTCTCTCTATTACCCAACATTCCCACTTCCCCATATTTCTCTCTTTTCAAACTTTCCACTTTCCCACCTTTACACCTTCCCACTTCCCAACAACACACCAATATTAACTCTCCACCTTCCCCTCAACCTATCAATCTTCCACCTCTCACCTATAAAACCCTCTCCATCCTTTCACTAACACACTCACTTCACTCACAATTCCTTCCTCTACTACACATCCCTTGAAGTGCCATTGTTGAGAATTCTCTAAGCTTTTGCAGCTCAAGTGTGCAAGCAGTCCTACATTGTGGTAAAAGTTTTCTTGCCCTTGTATTGATTTTCTCAATGGTTCTTGATCTTTTAGTGTTAATACTTCGTTTCCCTTTCCTATTGAACTCATAAATATGCTCTTTTTGTTGAATGAAATGGGGAACATGTGTTTTATGTGTGTGAAATTTTGAAATGGGTGAAGTTTGAGTAACCTAATCAAAATGAAATGCAACGTTTTGCCCGATGATAGACTGGGTGGTGCCATTCTAAAGGGAAAACCATCATAAGATTTTGTTTAAATGTATTAGTGGTAATTTTATCATGTTTTGTGTAATGTAATCTTTTGATATTTTTAAAGTTGATTTGGGGACATCGCCGGTCAAGTTCGGCGAATCGCCGATGGAACGACGGTTCACTTGTAAAATTGGCTTCAAGCCACTCTATGCATCCCGTGTTATATCAGCGGTTCACGAATCTGGACTGGCGATTCACTACCGAACTTCCAATATACACTCCAGTTGCCCAGTTTCCTATTACCATCGACGGGCAAGCGACGAATCTCTCTTGCGACTCATCGGTGCTTCGCCGGTAGTGTTGGTTCTTCAAATGATGTTTGTTTACCCTTGTTTCTTAGTTCTCCCTTAGACTAGTTTTTGTTATTTTGATTTCCTCTTCAAATATCTTTCACTAACATCATCCTTGCAGAAAAACCATGTCTTCATCCAGGAATACAGTAAAAGGAAAAGCCACCGCCTCGTCTTCTAATAAGGGCAAGGGCAAAGAAAAGGCCGCTCCACCGCATGCCAACACCAAGGAAGCAATCATTTTATGTGTCCCGAAAATGCAAGAACACTATGTCATATGTCAAGGCCGATCCATCACAGTGGAGAATTGGTTTGACTTGGCGGGATTGAGGGATAATCTTCTCAACATCACTGCCCAATTAACAGAAAGGCAATGGCATGCATTTGCCAACCCTCTTTCTCCTTACTTCCCCATCTTGGTAACAGAATTCTTTGCCTCATATCAGGCCAGCAAAATAGTATGCAGCACAAGGGCAAGGTCGATGACTTTCCATGCTTGTCGTCAGTGATGCTAAGGGGGGTTGAAGTTGACATTACCCCAGCGACCATCAACTCCTTGTTTTGGGAAGACGAAATTGAATCCAATACGGAGTATATGGCCCAAGTAGCTGATATAAAAGATCAATTTTCTTGGGTAGCTCACATTATTGTTGTTGACACACCCCTCTAGGCCTCTATGGGTGGCAAAATATCTCTCCATGATTTGAAGTTCGAGGTCAAGTTGTGGCTGGTTTTTATTTATGTCTGGATCATCCCCTCCAAAAATGAGCAGAGTCAGCTTAGAAACTACTATTCTTATTGCCCGCATCATGACTGGAGTCCCTACTAACTTCGAGGAAATTGTTGTGCAACAAATGAAGAAAATGGCTTGATATTCCAACACTTCAATGCCCTATGCCGTCCTGATTTCCCAGCTTTGCTCACAAGCTGGAGTGCCTCTATTCCTTGATGAAACCCCTTCGGCTGCTCTAGGAGTGATATCCATCTATCAAAAGAGAGATGCAGAGGCACCAGCAATGAAAAGAAAAAGACTGCAAGCCTTTGGAGTGCAGGAAGGATCCCTTTCCCATGGGTCAAACCAATCACCACGAGCCCCAGAGTCAACTATGCCCCGGCCAGATATGTCAAGACAAACGTCCGGCAACATTTCTCAGCATGGAGCATGTCCCCCTCCACAATCCTCTCAACCATGTGGTCTCCACAGACTTGTGGAGATGAGAAATTCTCACGAAAGCTAACTTTAGAGATTGGCTAAGAGCCTCCCCGCACTCATTTCCCAAACCATCAAAATGGAGCTATAGTCATTTTACGAGAGTGTCACCATGCTATGCAAGAGGGTGGAAGCGGTTGAAGGGGAAGTTACCTCCCTTCGGACTAAGGTACATGAGTGGAAGAATCGTACTTCATTAGAAGTGCTGGATATGAGCGCCTTGGAAGCTGCAATGGATGCTCCTTCCTCAGTTTAGGGTCCGATTAATGATCTCGTCGAGGGCCTGGGAGATGATTTTGCTAGGATAGATGAGGCCAGTGGTGGTGGTGCAGGTGATGCAGAGGTTGATGATGAAGAAGAATGACCCACTCAGGGAGTGTCTTGTCCTTTTCCCTTTTGCATATTTACATTTGGGATAATGTACTCTCTTAAGTGGGGGAGGGATGAGCGCAGTTTATGATGGGGTTAGGGATGGATGTTTCTGTGGATGTTCTTATGTTTTTGTTTTGAAATTGATTAAGTAGAGCCTTTATCGGACTGTTGTTTTCTTTTGATGATTGATGATTGCCCTTTGTCAGGCCTATCTTGTTTTGAAAAAAAAATTAATGAATGACTTGTTTTAGTTTTGATGGTTGATGCTTAGTGATCAAATGGGATCCTTGTTTTGAATTTCAAAATCTTTCATGAAATGACCCAAAGTCTTGTTCTTTTGTTTTTCCCGCCTTTGTAAATAGTAGTGTAGTAATTAAAACTCCGAGGGTTTTCCTTAGACAACGGTTCTTTCCTTAGGAGCATTGTTTTGGTTTTGTTTATTTTCGTTGTCGAACTGAGTTGGAATTTCTCGATGATCGATTTAGTAGAGACATTCTTAAGGAAAAATGTCATGTTGTTTTGAGTCTTTTATGAAGTTGTTTTGAAAGGCACCGCCGAAAAAAAATGTTGAAATTGAATTTTAAAATGAGGGCATAAAAATGGAGATAATGAGCTTTTGTTGACACCGTAGCAATATCATTTTTTGTCATATGTTGTATATTCTTTGCTTGACTTATGATGTTTTCCTGCTTTGATGTCCTAACTTGGTATCTTGTGTTGAAAATTACTCTTGTAGACCCTTTAAGGGTGATGCCTTGTATAGTGAGGAAATTTTTGATGAATCTCATGCATAACATCTTGTCTAGAACTTGCCCCAAATATGATTCAAGGCGAAATCCTAGATGTAGTTGCGTTGAGAACATGAGTTTAGGCTTTCCTTTGTCTAGTCACTTCACCTATATACACTCCTTGAGCATCTATCCTTGTTAGCCAATGTTGAGCCTTAGACCCTTTCTTTGGCAACCACATTACAAGCCTTAAGACCGTTCTTAATACCTCTCTTTGGCACCCATTCTCCCTAAATTCTAGTGACAAGATAGTGATGAAATGAGGATTTGAGCCTAAGTAAGAGGGAGTGATTAAAAAATGAGAATGCGGCAAAATCCTAAGTTTGGGGGTGTGCAAAAATTGAAGATAAGAATTTCAGTTTGAGGGGGCGCCACATTGTGTCAAAATGCACCAAAGGATAAATCAAAAAGAGAAAAATAATTTGTATGAACTGGTGCTTCCTCCTAAGGTGATAAGGCTAGTTATGAAAGCTAAAGGGGTTATAAGTAGGGTTGTTATAGAAATTAAAGTTAGAAAAAAGGAAAGAAGTGAAACAATGTGAAGTGAGTGGAAGGAGTTAATGTAAGGTATGTTCACAAAAAGCGTTAAGGAGGATCTCGTTACTACAACCAAATTTTTATCCTACCCTTACACTGAGCCTACATCATAACCCACAAGCCCTAAATGATTCTAAGTGCAGCTACTCTACATTAGTGGCAAATTACATGAAGGGTAAATCTATGGGTCAAGTGTGTGCATAAAGATTTCTGTTGGGAGAGTGAGTGTGAGTGTTCCAAAAAATCCCTTGTGTGCATTCAAATGATCACATGAAAAAAAGAATAGAGATTCTTATTTCAGTTAGTAGCATCATTCCTTTTTGGGGGCACAGGGGCATTTAGAGTTAATGTGAGAATAGGGCATGAAGAGTGTAAACTCTAAGGCAAGCTTTGAATGTGCACTGATTATAACTTGAGATGCTATGTGCATTTCATGGTTGAGCAATGCCCTTGTTTTACTAAATGAATCCTTTCATGAACTTTGTTGGTGGAAAGTGGTAGCCTATTTGAAACATCTTCACTGTTTTGGTCTCTTGGGTATTTTCTTCTCTTTTTCAGTGAGCTTGGTGAGCATAGTTTTGGGTTGTCATAGTTCAGGTGATTGGTGATGTTTAATTTTGTATAGAGGTGACATATTTTTCAATGAATGACTATTCCATTACTCGAGGACAAGCAATGGTTCAAGTTTTGGGGTTTGATGAGTTGGTAATTTACCAACTCATTAGTCTCTTAAACTTGAGTTTTTGATTAATTTTTGAGTTGATCATATGGATATTTTTTTCCCTTTAATATTTTATTGTGTGAAGATTCCTAAATGTGTAGAAAAGAGCAAAAATGGAGAAAAAAGAAGGAAGTGAGAGAAAATCGCTGGTCCACCGATGAAGACCGGAGAAACGCCGGTCAAAGGAAGATTATCACTGCCTCAGAGGAATAATGCCACTACCGAATCGCAAGTTGCCAGCGGCGACTCACCGGTCTAGTCGCCGAAAGACACCCAAGTTTTTGGAAAGCAAAATAAAGATCCGGCAATTCAGGGATTGGTATCGGCTAAACCCCAGATGAACTACAGATGCTCACTGGAGTTGAGTATGGGCCTAGATAAGACACTCGGCCATTCATGAATTGGGACCGGCGAACCGCCAATGTCTTTGCCGAATTTAGAACGGTGCTCAGGGATATAATTTTCCAGCACGGGAAAAGAGATGAAAAGTGCCCTACTTTTGAGGATATAAATAGTAGATAAAGTATTGTGTACTGATATAGAGAAAGATAGAGAGATATAGAGAGAAAACAAATGATATATCACATCATTGTTTTCCTTTTGAGATTTAGAACATTCTATTAGCAAAGATAGGGAGATTTTGATTGGTAAACTTGGAAGAAGTACTCTTCTCTACTTCTTCTTTGTAATTGTAAGTTTCAGCCATTATTGGAGACTATTTTGTGAATTTGATTTTATTACTCTTGCTGTTAAATTCAATGAAGTTATTGATAAATGTGCATTTGAATTTATTAATCATGAATAGCTAAATCATTAACAAGTTGTGTGTGATGATGAATACTTAATTAGAGTGGGTATTGCTAGAGACATCTTCATATTGTTTAAAAAGTGTAAATCTATTAGATTCTCTTCAATTTATACAGGAAGATCCATTGATTATGATATGGGAATATTTATTCTTTCTTTATTGTTGCTTGTAAAAGAATAATTAAGTATTGGAAGAGAATTTATTACTGGGAATGGATAAGAGATTGTGAAATTGGGCTACAAATAGCTAACATTGCAGTCTCATTCCTTATTACCAGCTAATAGCTAGAAATTAGTGCAGTTGCTAATCCAAATCTAATCGGGTTGAGCTAAATCGTGGCTAGAGGTTTGACAAAACTCTACTAAGAGGTAGTTAGAAGGATGAAATGTTGTAATTACCCATTTCCCGAGATTACTTACACTTGTTGAACTCATAAGATGACCTATCATGTCCCTATCTAGTTAGTATATCATCCACACCACACCTCTAGTCTTTCACGCTCTTGTTGGGAACTTTGTTGATCTGGCTATTTCACCCCAGTAAATCATAAAATACAATTCACTGCAAATTTTAATCCCCCCAATTTTATTTGTTTTTATGTTAACTCTATGTGGTGCAAACTAGCTTCAATTTCTCAATCGACATTTGTAACTATCATTCACTAGTCCTTGTGGGATTCGACCACAACACTCACCGAGTTACTTGTTTTGATACTTCGGCGTGTATATTCTTTGCATGAAGAATATATTTTTGGACAGTGTCACCGGTCAATTACAGCAGAAAGACAGTGAGGTCTGGATTACATCAGCATCGTGGACCACCGGTCGGTCACAGTTGATGGCCAGAAAGTTCTTGATTACTTTGATTCTAGCTCTGCCGATCCACTGGTTCTAATCTGCGGTCTGCTAGTCTCCATCCTTCCTCAGCACAGTAGACAACTACGGTTGACCGGCGTTTCATCGGTGTCGTCTGGTGGAGCGTCGATCCTCAATTCAATTTTTATTGTTTTTTCTCAATTTCATAATTTTCTCCATTTAAGTTAAGTACTTGTAACGATCAAGGAGAAAAGGCATAAAATCCACCTAATTAACTTGAAAACTAAGCAAAAACTCATGTTTATGAGCCTAGTGAGTTGGTAAATTACGAACTCATCAAACCCCCAAACTTTAAACTATTGCTTGTCCTCAAGTAATGTAATTCTTTATAGCTGATCAAATAGAACAACATGTTTTACCATATGAGTCTATACATCAAGAACCACAGAGCTAAGACAACCCAAAAAACTCTCATCGACTCATGGAAAAGTGGAGACTCCACAAAATATGCAAAAGTTTCAAGAGGTATCCACAATGAATAAACATGATTCACACATGTTTTCATTCTTCAAAACAAGGACATGGTTTACAAAAACAAGCACACATAGAATCTCAAATCATTGGAAATTCACATTCAAAGCTTGCCTTGAAGCTCACAACACTCATGGCCCAATCAAATCTTTACACCAATAAAAGCATGTTCTCCAAGGAGGTGATGCCACTAATGGGAAAAAAGAATCCCTTTTTATCATCAAGCAATTTACACACAACGGATTATATAATAAGACCATACGCCCACTCTCGCAAAGAAATTCTCCATGCACACAAATCTACCCATATGCTTTCCCTTTGTGTAACTTGCCACTAAATGTAGAGTTGCTATGATCAACAACTTGGGGTTCATAATGAAAGCTATGGTTTAAGGCAGGATAAACATTGCATTTTAGGGTTTAGAACCTCCCTAATGTCTTTTTGTGAACACTTACAACATTCCCTCCCTCTACTGAAATCACTTCCTTATATCTCTTAGTTCATCATTTTCAATATTTTGTTTAGCAAGAGCCACCCTTATAACTCCTTTGGATTTCACATTCAACCTCATTTAAGCAAGATGTAACACCTTACTACTATTCTTTCTCTTTCTATGATTCAATGTTCTTCAACAAACCAATTCATTCAATTTAATCACATTTTAGTGCTACCTCGTATAGAAGATCTTACATTTCTCCCTTTTCTTGTAAACCCCCAAACATAGGCTTCGAGAATCGGCGCAAGGATCAAAACACTTAATAGATATAGAAGAGTAAAAGAAATGCTTCCTAGCCTTTTGCCTCATTTCCACTTATTCCCTTATCTCTGCCTATTTCTTAGGCTTGAGGCCCCATTTTTCACTCTTTTGCCACTAGAAACTAGGGAGGATAGGTGCCTGATAAGTTGGTAATTACCAACTCATTAGGCTCTTAAGCATGAGCTTCAGCTATGTTTTCAAGTCTTTTAGTTGGAGTTATGCCCTTTTTTCCTTTCTATATGAAGGTATCTAATTTGAATAAAAGAAGCATGAATTGGAATAAAAAGGATGTAATTTAGGTGAAAACTGATGCTCCACCGGAGGACACTGGCAAAATATTGGTCAATCGCATGAAACCAGTAGCTTGATATGGAAATATAACCGGCAGCCCGCAGACAGCAATCGGTGATCCATTGGTTCCATCGCCGACAGGTGCTGGAAATGGCTGTAAAAATGATGAAATTGATCAGTGGCTCGTGGATGCCAACCATCAAACCACCAAAAGCACCGCTAGAAGGCCCTGGAACTTCACTAGATAATAGATGAAAATGACCGGCAGCCGCGGATAGCAACCAGCGAACTGGAGGACACGCCTAAACATGGCAAAATTATCAAAGCCTGAAAAAGATGAGAATGTTTTCCCTATTGTTTTATATATTCTAGAAGAAAGTACTTTGAACAGATCATTGAATATTCCCTTACTTTTTGAGAGAAAAGAACTCCATTGGAGAGAAAGAAATATTAGAATATTTCTTTCCAGAGGCATCTGAATCCACCTATGCAAGAGGTAGTCTAGAAAGAAATTCTTAAATGATTAGACACAGGATATGTGTATCCTATTGCTGATAGCAGTTGGGTAAGTCCTATTTAGTGTATGCCAAAAAAAGGGGGATTACGGTTATACCGAATAAAAAGAATGAGTTAATTGCAATCTGCCCAGTTACTGGATGGAGGGTGCATAAGTTGAACTCTTGGACAAAACAAGACCATTTTCCAGTCCCCTTCATTAACCAAATGCTAGATTGCTTAGTTAGGAAGAATATTGTTGTTTCTAGGATACATATTCAGGATACAATCAAATTTTTATTGCACCCGAGGATCAAGAGAAAACTACATTTACATGACCCTATGGTACTTTTGCTTTCAAGAGGATGCCTTTCGGACTTTGCAACTCCCCCACAACTTCTCAGAGGTGTGTGATGTCTAATTTTTCGTACATGGTGGAGGATACTATGAAAGTCTTCATGGATGACTTCTGAGTAGTGGGAGATTTATTTGAGGATTTCTTGGTACACCTAGAAGAGTTATTGAAGAGATGTGAAGAGACAAACTTGGTACTTAACTGGGAAAAGTGTCATTTCATGGTGAAAGAAGGAATTGTTTTGGTACACAAAATTTCTGAGAAAGGGATTGAGGTGGACCAAGCCATGATTGATGCAATTGCCAAGTTACCTCCACCAAACACGGTGAAAGATATTAGGAGTTTACTAGGGCATGCGGGATTTTACTGTCGTTTCATCAAAGATTTCTCCAAGATAGCTCATGTTTTATTTTGATTGCTAGAAAGAAGGAAAAGTTCAACTTCGATGAGGGATGTATGAGGGCTTCATGGAATTAAAAGAAAAGCTGGTGTCTACTCCAATTATAACAGCACAGATTGTTCAAAGACCTTTCAGCTAATGTGTGATGCCAGTGGCGTAGCATCAGGGGCAGTCCTTGGTCAGTGGAAGGAAAGGATTTTTCACCCTATTTACTATGCTAGTAAAGTCCTGAATGACGTACAAAAAAACTACACAGTGACTGAACAAGAGCTATTCGTTGTAGCATTTGTATTTGAAAAGTTCCGAGCATATTTGTTGGGAACCAAAGTGGTGGTGCACAGAGACAATGCGGCACTCAGATATATGATGACTAAGAAAGATACTAATCTTAGGCTTATTAGGTAGGTCCTGTTGTTGCAGGAATTCAACTTTGAAGTAAAGGATCATAAGGGATGTGAGAATAAAGTGGTCGACCATCTATCACGCCTAGAGACAAATGGTCAGCTGGTAGCATATGAAGAGATTAATGATGACTTCCCGGATGAACATATTCTAGTTGAAACACATGACGTAATACCGTGGTTTGTGGATTTTTCTAATTATTTGGCAAGTAATATCATACTCGAGGGGTTGGACTTTTAGCAAAAGAAAAGATTCATGCATGATTTGGATGTTTTATTGGGATGAGACCTACCTTTTCCGTAGTTGTGATGATGGTATAATGCATAGGTGCATCCCTGAAGTGGAAATGATATCAATTCTAGAGGCTTGTCATTCATCACCAATTGGAGGTCAATATGGGAGCATTCGAACAACAACCAAAGTGCTGCAATATCAATTTTATTGGCCTACCTTGCATCTGGATGCCCATGGTTTTATGAAACAATGTGATAGGTTTCAGAGAATAGGGAGTATTTAAAGGAGGCATGAACTTCCGTTGACACCAATCTTAGAGGTGGAATTGTTTGATGTGTGGGGGATCGATTTTATGGGCCCTTTTGTGAGCTTTTATGGAAACACGTACATTATGGTGGCGGTTGATTATATCTCTAAATGTGTATAAGTTGTAGCATTACCCAACAATGAGGGGAGGAGTGTAACAACCTTTTTGAAGAAGCATATTTTCTCACGGTTTGGCACTCCTAGAGCTATCATTAGTGATGGGGTATCACACTTTTGCAATCGACTGTTCAACACTCTACTAGCCAAGTATAGTGTGAAGCACAAAGTGGCTACCCCTTATCACCCACAATCCAGTGGCTAAGTAGAAGTTTCCAATTGGGAAATCAAATCTATCTTGACCAAAACAATCAATGTGAATAGAAAAGATTGGGCTCGGATGTTAGGTAATGCCTTGTGGGCATATCGGACTGCATACAAGAAACTCATTAGAATGTCTCCATACCAGCTTGTTTTTGGTAAATCTTGCCGCCTTCCTGTTGAGTTAGAACATAAGGCTTGGTGGGCACTGAAGAGTTTGAACCTTAATTGGGGAGAGTTGTCCAAGGGCGAGTGGAAAATCTGCATGAGTTGGATGAATCCAGAATACAAGAACATGAGAATTTAGCTATTTATATGGCCGGCATGAAGAATTACCATGATAAAAAAATCTTGCATATGAATTTTGTTCTGGGAGAATTGGTATTGTTGTTCAATTCAAGACTGAGGTTATTCCCAAGGAAGCTCAAATCTAAATGGTCAGGACCATTTAAGGTATTCCATGTTTTTTGAAATAGTGCCATAAAACTTCAAGGAGAAGATGGGTCAAAGTTCAAAGTGAATTGCATAAGGGTAAAATAATATTTGTAGTGTTGGAGGAGGCTAGTCAAATAGAGGTCTTGTATCTGGATGAGCTCTAGCACACAAGGAGTCTCTATCGTGCCACGACGTTAATTAAGGCACTTCTTGGGAGGCAACCAAAGAATTTTTACTTTGAACATTTTAATACTTTGTTTTTTTATTTTTGTAGGTAGAATGGATGCAAAGAGAATAAAACCAACGCATGATCAGTGAAGTTCCGGCGGACTGTCGGTGCAAAGGTGCGAGATGCTAGTCTACCGCAGGGTGTGAGCAGATTGAGGGGAGAGTAGATAACAATCAGAGAATTGTTGGTGGAATGCCCATATCAATCCAAGAATATACGGAAAAGAGTTGGCTCCTACTAGTGCACCTAGGAGTTTTAACAAAGTTTGGTGATTCAACCGGTGAATCGCCACTGCCAATGCACGAATTGCTAAGTAGACGCCCGTTCCATCCAATATACTTGGGAGTTAGAACACAATCGGCACCTCATACGGTGGATCTCCGGTGCCAACCCACGAGATGCTGGTGAATCACCGATTAGGAACTAGAGAACTGAACGAGTGATGATCATCGATGCTTAAACCGGTGAGTCGCCGGTCCTCACCGGTGACCGCTGGCAAGTATAGATCCAGGTTTTTATGCTTATTAAAATATTGACTGGCAATTGACCAACAGGCCCAAACACCTTAAACCAGCTCCAACACCCCAAAATAACCCTTATTTTATTAAACCCTTCCTACTTTTCCAATTTCCCATAATTTTTCCTTTTTTCCCACCATCTCTTAATTTCTCAAGAAAATGACCTTCCCCACTTAAACTCCATTAATATCCACCTTCCACTTGTCTAATCACTTTCCCCTCTTTACCATTTAAATATCTCTCCCCATTACCCCTCTCACCTCATCTGAATTCCCATAAATTTGGAGGTCCATTGTTGAGCAAAGTACAAAGCTTCCCTCTCTACTCATTCTCACTTCTTAATTTGGTATGTCTCTCCTAGTTTTTCTTTAATTAGGAATGTAAATATTGCATCTTGCATGATGAGGATAGATATTGGTGCGACTTATATTCGCATTCTTTGTTTTTTTCTTGATTGCCTAACGTTAATATAGTGGGTATGTTGGTGGTGCTATTCTTGGTTTCTCACGTTACAATGGGTATTTTAGTTTCTATGTATGTTTGGTGATGTGTGGTGTGCTTTTTATTTGGGGAGTGAAGTTTGAGTAACCTCGAGTGCTTTGCCTTCATGATTTGCCCAATGGTAGATAGAGTGACGACTTTCTTAAGGGCAAATTGTCGTGGTCGTTTTGGATTCTAATTGTTAGTTTGGTGGTTTATGAGGTGTTATGATAAGAAAACCATTGGTTATTGGTGGGAAGTTGGTCCAACTGAATGAGGGACAGCCCACCAGTGACACGTCGGTCATGTATGGCGAATCGCTGGTGAAACCATGGGTTTGAATACAGGGTTATAGGCTTCTGACATGAATCCGCGTTTCATCGGTGCTTCGCGATTCATGAGCAGCGATTCACTTGTGCAGCGCAAGTGGTTACTGTCTATGCCCAGATTACTATTTCATGACAGCGGTTCATCAGCACTTCACGGATTAAGACCTGCGGTTGGCTGATATTTCGCCGAGGTCACCGGGATAAGCATTTCTCTACTTTTCTACTTTATTTTAAATTTTTGTATAATACTAACCTTAGTACGCTATATCATGTCCACTTCCAGGAGGATTAGTAAAGGAAAAGCACTAATGACCAATGCTGCCACACAGAACCTACCTGATGATAAGGCCTAGTGTTTTACACATTTTCACTTTAGGTTGGCCAGAATGGAAGAGTATTATGTGTCTTTCAAGGAGAAGAGGTCTATCCATGTAGAAACTCAATTTGAGGTGGAGTCCTTCAGAAATGATTTCCATGATATTTACTATCAAATCAGCACGCGAAACTGGGGTCCATTCACTATACCTGTAGACCCCTACTTCCCTGAGTTAGTGTGGGAATTTTACGCATCATACAAGGTGTGGAAAATCATCTTGAGATACAATGGTTGGGTGGATACAATGCCATGCTTGCCATTTCTGTTGGTGCACGGCCAAGAAGTGGACATCATCCCAGAGGCAGTCAAGTCTGTCTATTGGACTAAGCCAATTCAACCAAATTTAGTTTTTAGTAGGAACGTGGAAGATAATGAAAACCAGTTCCAATAGGTAGCCAGCATAATTGTGAGACATCAACCTCAGTGGACCACTGCAAAAGGACTGATTCACTACCGTGATCTAAAATTTGAGGTCCGCATGCGGCTGGATTTGGTATGTGCTCAGATTATTCCTTCCCAAAATACAACACAAATCCCTATTAAGGTTGAAATTCTTGTCTCCTACATCATGGATCATACCCATGTCAATTATGGAGAAATTGTTGCAGACCAATTCAAACAGAAGGCCAAGCAGCAGACAACATCATTACCTTATTCGATCCTTGTAAGTATGCTATGCCTACGTGCTTCATGCGGATTGATTACATTAGACACAAAACTAATAAAGATGCTCCACCCTCAAAGCGGCCCAAAGGAATTGGGGCCAGGATTGACCTACCACTTTCTATGTTCTCGAGCACAACTGCAGGATCTTCCAAAGCAACCAAACTCACCACTTCACCGCCAAAGGAACTGTTGACAATAGCACAAATGGCCCAAGCTTATGAGAGCTAGAGCATAAAGTTTTCCAAGGCAATACCTTTAATAATCCATCAAGCCATTAAGAAAGCCATGCAACCTGCTAAAGACAAGTTGAGAGGCCTTTATTGCTAAAGTCGATGTCTTAGAAAATGATGTGACAGCCTTGCGGGAAGATGTGGAAAGACACAACAATCCTCAACCCTCGAGCAATATGGACATCCCTGAACCAGCAGCCATGCCGACCCAACCCGAGGTGCCCAAAGCCTACCGAATGATTGGTGGGTGGGATTTACATTTCATCGGAAATTGTATCTGGTGAAGAGATATATCATAGCCGACCACCACCCCATCGGATGCTCACTCTAATAGAAGTAGATCCATTATGGAAACTCGGTAGGGTAGGAGCTTCTTATCATGAGCTTAGAACCCTATCAAATAAATGGGTAGTTCCCAAACCCGGGGGAAACCACTAGAACTCCCACCTGTCCAATGATGTCGTGCCTCGAAAATTGCCTCTTGGCATTTTGATAAAGCCACATGTCCATGGATCGCTTGTCCCAACAACTAAATATTCCGCGGCCCCTTCAACTATTTGTTCTTCTGTTTGTACATTAGGAGTAATGTGTTATTTTAAGTTGGGAGGGGAGTGTGTCTCTTTTGGTGGATGTTGGTATGAAGCAAGTGTAAATAGTGCTATTGAATGAGTCCTTGCTTTAATTGTCAAATGTTGCATTGTGACCCAAGTTTAATTTTATTCGTCTTTATAATAAGTAGATAGTAATCAAACTCTAAGGGTTTCTTTATACCACAGTTCTTTCTCAAGGAGCATTTTTGTTCTTTTGATTGTCGAGCGGGTTGATAATTCCCAATGATAGATTGTGAGGCGACTCTCTTAGGAAATGACATGTCTTCTTTGCGTCTTTTGTGGAATTGTTTTGAGAGGTACCACCAGAATTTTTTTTTATGTGGCATTAAAAACATGTATTATATATTCCTTTTTTGACTTGTGAATTTTCATGTTCTCATATCTTGAATCTAAATCTGGTGACAATGATGACTTGTGTGAACTCTTTGGGTGTGATGCCTATTGTGGTAAGGATTTTTAAATGAATCTCATGCATATCTTCTTGTCCAGAAATTGCTCTAAGTGTGACTCAAGGAAAAATCCTAGATGTAGCTTCATAGACATTATTTAGGCTTTCATTTGACCATTCACTTCACCCAATGACCTCCGAAAATGTCTCTCTTTGCTAGCCAGCTATCAGATGCTTATTCTTGGGAACCACATTACAAGCAAATGCCCCTTTTTATAATCCTCTTCTTAGGCACCCATCCTCTATAATTGCTAGTAATGAGTGAATGAGAACAATAGGGGCTTGAAGTCTAAGACGGAGGCGAAGCCCGGTGAGAAAGAGGCAAAATGCCTATGTTTGGGGGTTTACGAAAAAGGGAATTATGAGGAGCGTAAATTTGTGGTAACTTAAATTATGATAAAGGAATGAAATAATGGGTTGAAAATCCTTAAGGTACCAAAGAAAGGCTAATTGAAATGATGTTTCTTTTGCTTATACAAGGCTTAATGTGATAGCCAAATGAGCTACAAGGAAGACCTTTGAAAAATTGAATTGAAAATGGTTGTAAGGAGGAATAATGTCGGCGATACGAAGAGTTGAATGGGAAGATAAAGTTTTCACATAAAGGCATTAGGGAGGTTTCAGTCACTAGAGCTATATAATTGTCCTACCGTATCCCTAGCCTTCATCATGAGTCTGAAGTCCTAATTGATCATGTAATTTTCACTCGACAACTCAAAGGCGGCCGAGTACAAAATCATCGTATATTATACGTTTACATACCCACTTGGCACTATTTAACGCCCTATAGTTGCTCTACATTAGTGAAGAATTACACAACAGGCAAGCCTATGGGTCAAGTTGGCCATAGATATTTCTTTGTGAGTGAGTATGATCAATTTTCTTTCTATAATCCCTTATGTGTGCATTGAATTATATGATAAGAAAGGATTCTCTCTTGTAGTATGTGGTGTAAGTTCCTTTTGAGGATATACTTGCATTAAGTTAACGATGTGATTGAGGCATGAGCGTTGTGAGCTCCAAGGCAAGCATTGAATGTGCGGTAATTATGAATTCAGATGCTATGTATATTTGATTTGGATAAGTTATGTCCTTGTTTTGCAAATGAAACGGTTGTAGTCATTCCTTTGAATTGCGGTTGCCTCTTGACTTCCACATGTTCTTGAAATTTACTTCTCTTTTCGGTAGGTTGGTGAGTATTTGGGGAGTTTGTCATGATTAAGTGTTCATTGATATAGACGCTATTGTAATGGCATGTCATTCTTTTTGCTCAACTTTAGTAGGAATTAAATTACTTGGCGGTAAGCCTTTGGTTTCATGTTTGGGGTTTTGATGAGTTTAATGAATTGCAACTCATTGAGCTCTTGAGCATGAGCTTTAGCTTAGTTTTTAAGTCTTTTGATTGGATTTTATGCTCTTTTTCCCTTCCGTAGCAGGTATCTGATTTGAATAAAGTATCATGAATTTGAGTAAAAAGGATGTAGTCGGGTGAAAATTGGTGCTCCAGGAGGACACTAGGTTAAACACCAATCAACCACAAGCAACCATGGCAGAAAGGTTGCAACCTACGGGCCGTAAACGCTCAGCCAACGTCGTCAGTTCCATCACTGACAGGTGTTGGAAATGGCTGGACCAACCAGTAAATTGATCGGCTCATGGATGCCAATCGGCAGAGTCGAAGGCACCACGAAGGCCTGGAACTTCACTAGATGGAACAAGAAAATGACAGCGACCACAGACTAGCAACTAGCGAACACGGTTCATCACATGTGAGGACATGCCTAACCCAGGGAAAAATCATCAGCCTGAAAAGGAGGAGGATGTTTGGCCCTATTTTTGTATATATTCAGAAGAAGTACTCATTCGGATCATTGAATATACACTTACTTTTAGAGATGAACTCCATTGGAGAGAAAGAAATATTAGAATATTTCTTTTTATCTTCATCTTCTTCTTCATCAAGATATAAATATTATTATAGAAATATTGTAAGTTTGAATTTACTTACTCTTAATGATGAAATTATTGAGTTTATTATTGAATATACTCTTGTATTTCTCAATTAATTCATCGATAACTTCAGGGTGTGTGATGATGGGTGTTTAATTTTATTGGGTGTTGCTAGATTTGTCTTGTTATTACTAAATTAATTATACCATCTCTTGAATTCTCCTTAAATTATAGTTGATTGCTCATATAATTGCAAATATGGGTATTGTTTTACTTGAGTTTAGCTTGAAGATGAAGAATTAAGTAGTGGGGGAGAACTTTAATGGTGGATTGAGATTTGATTATGTGGGGTTCGGCTAGAAATAACCAAAACCCATGATTCCTTAAGTGGTTCATGGCTAGTAAATCCCGATTTGTTGAATTGTTCCTTGAGATTCAGAGAACACGGAGATAAAGGCAATTGGTTGAAGAACATTAGGATCCATCTTTTTCAAGGTTATTCTACATATTAGTAATAATTTGACTATCTAGTAAATCGATTTGATTGACATCATCAACAACACCTCTAGCCACTGGGCCATTAATGTTTCTCAATTTTAGATATCTTGCTCTGACTAAATCCGAGTTTAAAATCTATAATATTTTGCCTTAACATCCCCTAAAAATTTATATTTACATTTTTATTTCTTGGATGTGAATCAATTCAATTACTAAATAACTTTTTTGCACATCATTCTGTAGTCCTTGTGGGATTTGACCCCTATACTTGTCGAGTTATTTAATTTGATACAATAATCGCTTACATTCTCTCTAAATGAGGAGTGTAGTCTGAGCGTTATCAATTACAAAGAGGATTAAAAAGGTCAATTGGCAGAGATGTGGTTTCCAAGAATAAGGATCAAAGGCTCAACATTATTAGCAAGGAACATGTTGAAGGTCATTTGGGTGAAGTCACTACCAATAGAAAGCTAAAATCATGTTCTAAGTGCAGCTACATCTAGGATTTCACCTTGAGTCAGACTTAGGGAAAGTTCACAGACAACCATATATGCATGAGAATCATTCAACCAACCTCACCACACAAGGCATCACACTCCAAGGAGTTCACACAATTCATCACCACATCTAGACTATGACTTAAGACAATTGAGCATGTGAATCAACAAGCGAAACAAGGAATGTACAATGTATGACAAGAGAGTGCTACATTTTCCATTTCAAGTTCCCCATTTCTTCCAAATTCATTTTTCCGTACCCTGAAAAAATAATGGGTACCTCTCAAAAGAAATTTCAACAAGACTAAAAATGGGCATTTTCTCGGAAGAAAATCACTACACAATCTATCATTGGAAAATATCACCCGGTTCATATTATGGAAAATAAAAAGAAAAAGGAATTGCTCCTCGAAATAGAACCTTGATATAAAAGAAAACCATCGGAATTTATTCACTAACTAATATTCACAAAGGAGAGAAAATCAAAAATGGGTTATGAAAGATTTTGCAATTTAAACAAAGAACCCAATCATTTGCATAACAATCAAGTAACAATTTTTCATTTCATTCATCTCGAGCCTAAAAGGAAACAACTAACCCAACAATTTCAAAACAACAGCCCGACAAGTGAAACATCTACATAATAAATAAAAGGTCGTTGAGGGCACAAAATCATTAACATTAACCACAAAAGAGATACCCTCATCCCACCCCCAACTAAAACAATACATTGTCTCCAATGTACGCATGCAAAAACCATGTCGGGGTAAGAACTCCCTAACGTGGTCACTCATCATCATCATCCATCCTTGATAGCAACATTTCCGTCATGGCCATCATCTCCTATATCCTCCTCATCATCCCCTAAACTCTCGAACAAGTTATCTATGGGGCCTCAGGCTGTACACATGGCAGCAATAGCTACGTCAAGCGCGCTCATGTCGGGAATCTCCATCGGCATGAAACCTTTCCATTCCTCACTTCCTTTGAACCACTCCATAAAATCTACACTAGAGCACAACTTGCTCAAGCTATCATACATCGACTTCATCTCCTTTTTCATAGTCTTTGCAATCAGAGAAAATATACTTTTAGCCAATTTCTAGAGTTGATCCTCGTGGGAATGTGTCATCTCTGAAGCTTGTGGAGGCCACTTGGATGAGAAGATTGTAACACCCCAAAACTTTCGTAGATAAGACTCAAACCTTGCAGAAAAATCTAGAAGAAAACTAGAAATGTTTCCTTAGAATGATTGAGACAACGAGTCATGGTCAGCTCCAATGACTGGTGTGTCGATCATGAATCGCCTTGACTTAGTCCATCAGAACAATAGGGACAGGCGACCAAACGAGAAACAATAAGTCTTCCTATCAGTTGTTGGTCTGACTCAAAAATCCTTTTCGAGGACCCCACGACTTAACCAATGAGTAATCATCGAAACAACGGCTCATGGTGTGAGTCGTTGGTTGAAGATCCCCAGAAACCTTCTTCAATGGTAACGAGTGGTAGCAATGACCTATTTTACAAAACAACGAGTTGTTGTTACCCTGCGTCATGTCAAGTAAGGATTTTTAGAAATTTTCAAATGAAGGTAACGATTGGACACAACGATCCATTAGGTCCATCAACAAGTCATTGTGTTGCCCGTTGTCAGACCCCACCAGGTTTTTCAACCCGTGACCACGGGAGGAACCAAAGCCCGTTCGTTCACCACTACGAGTCATGGTGTCCCCTGTGCCAAATATAGTGAACCCAAAACCCATAAAGTAGGATAGCTGGTCCCAACGAGTCATAAGTCTCAACCAATGACTCGTTGGTGACCGTTGGTCCCCTGCCGGGCAGTTTCCTAATTTTATTCAGGGATATTTTTATAATTTACCAACTTTTAAGTCCTAAAATATGTCATTTAGAGTATTTACAAAAGAATTTAGAGGGTTAAGCGGTTCTCTTCCCTCTTTCCCCATGTTACCTCATAAATTCTCATTTGTACATGTCTATTCGCATGCTGGTTAATGTTTTGAATGCCATACATGCTAGGAAAGGCCTGGGGAAAGGAGCCCGGATAAGTGACACGTCGAACCATGTGAGGGAGGAGCGGGCGAGCCCCTCCCACGTTGACGGGTGCCACGGAGGGAGGGCCTCCGCGATGGCAGCGTGTCACGGAGGCCATGTCCAGGCCTCACTATATAAACCCTCCACTTCCGGTTTATTCCATAAAAAGAAATTATATAATTTCCAGTAACCACGAGAGAAACGAGAGGGTGCGAAGGGTTTTGAGGAATTTCCTTCGTACGTAGTTATACGCGGTCTAAACTTGGTATAACTTGGGTAGTGAGGTATTTGTAGCAGCGAGGAACATTCCTACAGGTTTAGTTTCATGAAATTCAGCCGGCGAACCGTCGTGCTATCGAGCTAAGGTAAGTGGAATTGCTCCAAATTAGTGTCAATATACTCCTAGAACTAAAGTAAGCATTTCTCCCTGTTGGACTTCGAGAAATAGCGAGTTTTCGACCGTTTTTTCGATAAGCCAAGTTTGGGCTATATATATATATTAAAAGTGATATTTTCTTTCAGAATATTAACGTATTTGGTTTGAAATGATATATATATATATATATGAATGCGGTTGGGAGAAATAGCGAAATGCGGCCAGAGGCTATGCCGGAGTTAGTCGGAAATCGAAACGAAGGTATGTAAAGCTAGTTTTTCGGAAAGATAGCAATCACAATATAGTAAATAGAGTGAAGTCTAGAATAAGAACCTGGAAGTCGAAATTGAGTCTAGCATGAATCTGACAAGCATGTTTTATAATATTATGACATATTCAAAATAAAAGATAGTAGAGCAAAACAGTCAGATAATATTTCAGATACAGTATAGCTCAGTATGAGAATCAGTTTAATACAAAAAAGAGAATCAGAATCGTATATCAAAACATGGATAGTATTTTACGGATGAACATGGCGATATACGTGATTATTATTTGTTGAGACCCTTTTGTGCTATGAGGGAACCCTTTAAGCGTCCTCGCTGCCCCTGTGTTAGTAACTGTGTCGACTCGCCGCTGAGGGTGGGGATATGCCACTCCAAGGAGTGGTATGCCGTCCGCTAGAGGACGAAGATGGGATGGGCTTTCCCATATGGGTTTATCATCATAGCATTACGGAGTACGAGTGCAGTACGAGTTCGTACAGGAGTCCTCCAGACTCAGACATAGTTGTATATATTATCAAGGTCATAGTCCGAGTGGGAGATCGGGGGCCAAATGAGGTGCTTGTAGTTAGTAGGCGAGGTAGGGTGATTGACTTTTGGATGGTTTTGACGGGGTAGGGGTATATAGGCGAGTGTGTTGGATGGCACCTTCCGGCTTATGGGGGCTGGTATAGGTTCTTGTATGTTATATATTTATATACATGTTATGTATTATTAGCTGATAGATAGAAGGTCGCCACGTTGACAAGTATGCTTCTACCTTACCTTCAGTAAAGATAAGCTTATTTTCGATCCTGCCAGCCCAGACAGTTTCAGATACTTTCTGCTATTTAGAACTACTAGTTTTATTGTTTGTATTCAGTTATGCTCAGTTTTCTTTACATACTCGGTATCAGTGGTACTGACGCCCGTTTGGGGCACTGCATTACTTGCTTGCAGGTACTAATAGACGAGGAGCCGATCCTTTGTGATTCCAGCCAGCTCATAGAGTCATCAACTCCTATCTTCCGAAGCTAAACAACTAGAGGTTTATTTTCTTTCTTTTGTTGTACAGTACGGGTAGGCCGGGGCCCTATCTGGACAATCTTATTAGTATTCTTAGAGGCTTGTAGACTGTATATATTTCCTTGTGGTTAGCTGTGCCGGTTGCGTGAGGCCGTGCGTACGTTTTGGTTGTTATGTCGGTCATGTGAGGCCTTATTCAGTTTGTAGTGGTGACCTTGTCAGTCACGTAGCTGTTTAGAATCTGTTATACTGATTCAGAAGTAACTAGTCATCATGGTGACCTTGTCGGCTTGCATAGGTTCCCTTATATTGATGAGATTTTGGTTAGATGTTGTTGTTGTACAGGTGGCTATAGGCCTAGCCGGTCGGGGGCTGTGTTTACAGCCGCTATATAGCCCATTGATTCCGTGAATCAGAGTTAGAGACAGTAAGGCACCAGAAGTGCTTAGGCTCAGTAGACTAGCAGTTCAGGTCCTAGTAGGGCACCAAGTGCCAGTCATACCTCCCAAGGCGGGACGTGACACCCCAGTTAGACTTTCAGAAAAATGATCGTAGAAAACCAAGTCATTCTTCTCAAGAAAGAACTAGGGCTCTTTGTCAGTTACAAAAATTCAAGCTTTTACTCAAGGGATTTCTTACACAGATATATGGGAATTCAACAAGGGAATAGTTCTTATCTCTTGGCCCCAAAATCTTTCTCTATTTCTTCTGTTAGTTACAACCCTATGGATTCAAAATGTAGAAATTTTTCAGACAAAACTCTTTAAGACTTCAAGTGGAATATTAATTATGATATTAACTTCTTTATTATTCCTTTTTCCTAGAAATTTTGTGAAACTTGTAGCTAGTGGAATGATTTAGCCCTAGTTTCTCAGTTCGGTAAAATTAGAATCTTGCAGATTGGATTAGTTTTCCCTGTTTCTTGATTCTAGGAGTTTTAGGATTTCTAGATTGTTAGTATATGTTGAAATCTCAATCAGATGCATGTTAGTCCAGTCTCAGTTAGATTATTAGCATACTCAGTATTGTCCAGAAATGTCAGCTGATTAGTTTGACTACAGTCATTTCTTGAGGTGTTAGTGGTGCCTCGCAGTTATCAATATTAAACTCAAATATCAGATTTTAGTAATTCTTTAGACGGTTATGAAACTTCTAGATAAGCAGCTCTAACCAGTCTTAGAACCCCCAGCATTGTATTTCAGTTTGTTCTCTAGATGGTTACGAAACTTCTAGATAAAGAGCTCTGGAAAGTCTTAGAACACCAGTTACAGAATCCGATTCGGTAAGACTCTCAGGGTACTTATAGATAGGTTTTCCTGATTTAGTATTGGGCCCCAATTTTGAGCTATCAGCTTTGTAGTCAATCCAGGACTATCTAGTGGGAGTAGTACTTAGCACAGAGCGGATTGGGGTTCCAGCGCAACCAGGTTCGCAAAACTACGTTGCCACCATAGGTTATTTTTATTGGAATTATGGCCTCAGACTCGTGATCACCCAATTAATTCTTTATACCCTGTCAAGGTATATTGGGTCCTACAAATGGGGTGTATAAATCGGTCTCCACGTCTAGCTCACGTGGTTATATGTAGGTTATAGACTCTCCCACTAGTCAGTACAGTGTCAGTTAGCTCAGCTCAGAACAGTTTCAAAATTCTCAGCTCAATACAGTAGTTTAGATCAGTATATCAGATTTAGGGCATGTCTTTGACCATTAGATAGGGTCATTTTGACCATCTCAGAATATTTCAACCGATTCAGTTTTAACATCTCAGTTGTCATTGCATGTCATTACTATTTAATTATTTTATTCTCCGTGCTATGTTTTCTCCTACTTATTCAGTACATTCAAAGTAATGACACATAACTTCTTCGATGTATCATTTTATGATACAATTGCAGGTTCTCGGTCTCAACACAGTTAGCAGATCTTATCAAGGAGTTATCAGCTGCACCAATTGTAAGTCCTCATCTTTCAAGGACGATGTTATTTTTCTCCAATTATTTTTCATACAGTTAGACTGCAGAGTTAGTTGGGGGCTTGTCCCAGCAACTCATCAGATATAGATGGCTTTCAAACATAGCCTATGGCTTTGAGATTTGTTTTCCCGATGTGTAAATCTTTATTATTCAGTTTTCCTTAAATGATTTTATTATTTAAGCTTCCACTATGATTTTACTCTGATTACCAGTATTATGATAGAGCATGGGTTGAATTGGGGTTACTTGTGACTCCATGTACCGTGTCTCATCCAGGATACAGACTCGTGTCGTGAAAAACTTGGTATTGTAGCACTAGGTTTAGAATATCCTAGGATGTCTGAAAGTCGCGACAAGTAGAGTCCTTTTCATTTGTGTGAACTTTTGATGGGGAGGCTACGAGACGTTATTAGGAAAACTCCCTTTTGTTTAAACTCTTTATCATGCATTTAAGTTCAATTCTAGAAACATTCTCCTAACACGTAAAATCGTTCCTCCACGATGTGTAAACGAAAGAAGGGCCGGCAACGCTAACCGACCTGCCCCAGCAGCTCCAGTAGCCCCTCAAGAAGACCAAGTGTCCTCCGCAGAGTTCAGAGTGGTAATCCTGCTGCTCGCACAAATAATCATGAACCAGGTGAACTAGCATGCGGTTTCGGTCAATACTAATAGGTTCGAGCAGCTGCCCGAGTTCGGGACTTCACCCGGAAGAACCCTCCAGCCTTCCATGGATCTAAGGTGGGAGAGGACCCATAGGAGTTCGTGGATGAGATTAGGAACATCACCCGAATTATGTGTGTTAGCTCCTCTGAGAGTGCTAACCTGGCTGCCTACCAATTGAAAGGGGTAGCCCAGATCTGGTACGATCAGTGGAAGGAGGGGAGACCAGCGGGAGCAGAACCGGTGGAGTGGAAGGAGTTCACAACATCCTTCCTAGAAAGATTCTTCCCCAGGGAGCTTAGGGAGGGTAAGGTGGCAGAATTTATTAACTTGAAATAAGTCAATAGGATAGTTAAAGAGTATGTACTGGAGTTCACACAGTTGTCTAAATATGCTCCGGATATGGTAGCTGAGACAAGGGCTCGCATGCTGAAGTTCGTCAATGGAGTATCAAATTTTTTCCTCAAGGAGTGTAGGACTGCAATGCTTATCAAAGATATTGACCTCTCCAGCCTTATCGTTCATGCCCATCAGATTGAGGCAGGAAAGCTAAAATACTTGGAGCGGGAGAATAAATGGGAAAGTTCTGGCCAACTAGATTATGGACACCAGAGGTCTAGCGGTAGTAGCCACCCACAGCAGCAACAGCAGATGGCCCCAACACCCACTTCAACCAGCGCCCCTACTTTCCGATCCCATAAGGATCGGAGGGGAAAGCATTTGGCTCACAGTCCCAGAGTCACAGCACCAGCAACAGCTACCCATCTTGTCCTAAGTGTGGCAAGAACCATCCAGGGGAATTCCTTCAGGGTCAAGGAGGTTGCTTTGGGTGTGAAAAGGTAGGTCATCGACTAAGGGAATGCCCGTCAACAGGACGGGAGAGATCACAATCCACCACCTCAGCAGCTCCATCAAGCCGACCAATTTAGCAAGCCAACACTTCAGGTATGGATGGCGGCCAGCACAAAATCTTTTTTATTATGCTTTGTCCTCTCGTCAGGATCAAGAGAGCTCACCTGACATGGTCACAGTTATGTTATGCCTTTTCCATCTATATGTGTATATCCTACTAGATCCAGGAGCCACATTATCGTTTCTACCTCCCTATGTATCTTGATGGTGACTTTGTTCAATTGTCGATAATCCATACACATTCGAAGAGAACCATCTTTTTTTCGGACAAAGAGAATTGGTGCACCCCATGGGGACTTGCTTGGTCTAATGAAACCCTTATCTAACAATTTATTCAACTACTATTTAAACCCTTTTAGCTCGGCTGGAGCTATTCAATAGGGAGGAATAGATAGAGGTTGCGTGTCGGGAAGAAAGTCAATACCAAAATCAATCTCCCGCTCAGGAGGGATTCTCAGTAAATCATTTGGAAAGACCTCTGGATACTCTCGTACTAATGGAATTGACTAGATAGTCGGGGCCTCGGACTCAACATCCTTAACCCTAACTAGATGATACACACAACCCTTAGAAATCATCATTTTTGGCCTTGAGGTAGGAAATAAAATGACCTACAGGCATAGCTGAACTACCCTTCCATTCTAAAACTGGTTGACCAGGAAATCTGAACTCTACTGCTCAGATTCTATAATTAACTGAAGCATAGCATGCAAATAGCCAATCATGTCGAGAATCACATCAAAATCGGTCATGGATAACTCTATCAAATCTGTTGAGGTGACCTTCTAGAGGATTGAGACTGGGCAACCTCTATACACCCGTCTAGTTATAATTGAGTTACCTAGTGGAGTAGAAACTAAGAAGGGTTTGACAAGACTTTGGGACTGACGCCGAAGCTAATGGCCACATAAGGTGTCACAAAGGACAAGGTAGCCCCCGTATCTAACAAAGCATAAACATCAATATGGAAAAATCCCAACATACCACTAACCATGTCCGGGTAGACCTCCTACTCCTAACGGAATGCTAAGGCACAGAATCTGTTCTAACGCTAACCGCCAGCTGTACTAGTTGATGCCCCCTGATGGGCTGAGCGTGCGGGAGGGCCTGCTGAACTAGAAGCTGGGCCTCGGCTCCCAACCTGATCCTACCTTGCAGCTGGGCAATCTCTAAGCATGTGTCTGAGCTTCCCACACCCGAAACAAGCACCTGAACCTGCCAAGCACTGGACTGTGTGCCTCCGACCACATCTGTGACAAGCTAGGATGCTAGAATTTGTGGGTCTGTTGCTCTGACCTCTTGATCCTGATGCTCACTCTCTATGTTCGTGTCTAGGCCTAGATGGAACACTCAATGACGAAGATGCTAGAGCTAATGATCTCTAGTGAGCCTGTTGTCGCTGCCCACCACCTAACATCGGCTCGGAGAATTTGTGGTCATCGGTCTTGGCCCTCTTGGCCTCCCTCTCTCTCAGATGAGACACCTCCATCTGCTGGCATACGACACTATCCATGGGAAATCCATGTCTTGGTGGAGCGTAGTGGCCCTACAATCCTTGTCCAAATAGCCCGCTACTCCATGGACGAATCTACTCACCCATGCTCTCTAATCAGCTACAACCTCTGGGGCATATTTCTATAGACGACTGAGCTCAAGAGAATACTCTTGCATCGTCATTCTCCCTTGCTTCAAATTACAAACTCGACTGCCTTCATCTCCCTCATCTCATGAGGGAAGAACTGATCAAAGAATGCAACATGAAACTCTTCCAGGGATCTTCCCAGTGATTTTCTAAGGGCTATTTAGTAATTTCCAATTATCCTAAGCTTTAAACCACGTCGTTTTGGATTTAAAATCAGACTTATTAGAGGGTTTGGATGGTTTCTCCCCTCATTCTCACGTTTATTCTCAAAAAACTTATTGAAAGTTCTCTCAAGAAACTCTCAAGCAAGCTTAGGGTTGTCCTCCATTGCAGCAGTTCAAGTCCTTTTCTCCGAGAGAATTTTAGTCAGGTATGTGGGAATTCAACAAGGGAATTGTTCTTCCCTTGTGTCCCCCAAAATATTCCCATAATTTCCCTGTCAGTTTTATCCCTGAGCTTTTGAATAAGAATGAATTTCATGTTATTTTTCGTTACGAGTGACCTGGCAGTTCGTCCCAACGATTTTCTAAGGGCTATTTAGTAATTTCCTATTATCCTAAGCTTTAAACCACGTCGTTTTGGATGTAAAATTAGACTTATTAGAGGTTTTGGATGGTTCCTCCCCTCATTCTCACTTTTATTCTCAAAAACTTATCGAAAGCTCTCTCAAGAAACTCTCAAGCAAGCTTAGGGTTGTCCTCCATTGTAGCAGTTCAAGTCCACTTCTCCGGGAGAATTTTAGTCAGGTATGTGGGAATTCAACAAGGGAATTGTCTTATGAGATTTCTTATTATATATATGTTGAACAAATATTCCCTTGATAAGGATGATTTTATCCTTGTCTTATGAGATTTCTTTAATTCTTGAATTTTTTCCATAGAATGAAATTCCCGTGTTGTTGGAATGAGTTGGGTTCTCTATTATCTGCTTAATAGTTTAGTTCAGATAGAAAATAGAACCTTTTCAAAACTATTCAGAACTTGTCAACTAATAAGTTTGACTTCAGTCTTTTTCTGAGGTGTCAGTGGTGTCTCTCAGTTATCTGAATCAGACCTAGATTATAGTTATTTGGTCAATTAGGCAGTCATGGCATTCTAGTTATATAGCTCTGACCATCCCCAGGAGCCCAGTTCAGTTACAGTTTGTTCTTAAACAGTTACGACGCTTCCAGATAAGCAGCTCTGATCAGTCTAGAACCCAGTTTAAGAATATGGTCAGATAAGACTCTCGGGGTATTATTAGTTATATGTCCCTGACTAGTCTTGGGCCCCAGTTTCAAGCTATCAGCCTATTAGTTTAGTTTAGGTTTTCCCGTGGGAGTAGGACGTAGCACCGAGCGGGTCGGGGTTCCAACGTACCCATGTTCCCAAAACTACATTGCCAGCGTAGGTTACAGTATTACTTGGCCTATTGGCCCCAGAGTTTTGTGATCACCTAGTTCATGCCTTTATACCCTTACAAGGTATTTTGGGTCCTACCGGCTGATGTGTTGTGGATTTACAACACTATTGACGCTCAAAACTAAGAAAATAGCATGGACTTAAGTGTATTTATGTGGATATGAGGAGCTTTTCCTTTGATTTCAGGATAAATGGGTGTTGGAACAATAAATTTCAAAAAAAGTAGCTAAAAGTGTGCAAGAAAGGGAAAAAGTGCAGTCCACAGTACGATCCTTGGGATGGACCTACGAGTCGTACTGAGGGTCTTGATGAGAAGCTGAAAGTTTAACTTTGAAGAATGATCCCTTGAGACTTGTCACGGATCATACCATGGTGGTACGAGTCATGGTAAGTCAGTCGTGATGAAATACAGAAGAAATGCACAGGAGGCTGATTCTCAGTACGAGAGTACCCTACGACCCGTGAGATGAAGGTATGAGTCGTACCATACCGGTCGTGGTGAAGTTCAGACAAAGTTCAAAATATCAGGATCAAGCCACAGGTGCAATGTACGAGTCGTAGGATGTTGGTACGAATTGAACCTTGGCCCAACACTTAGCCGAAATTCAGCCAATACTTCAACCCACGAGTTGATGCCACGGTCCTTGGGTCAAAGGTGGACAAGGATCCACATTAGTTTATTGATGA
Source organism: Datura stramonium (assembly GCA_018107945.1). Lineage (NCBI taxonomy): Eukaryota > Viridiplantae > Streptophyta > Magnoliopsida > Solanales > Solanaceae > Datura > Datura stramonium. Next base: position 228,889 of record JACEIK010001364.1, read on the forward strand.
GGTTCTAAAGATCATCCAGATCATGTGGTTGACTGGGGAGCAGTGCGCAGATCTAGCCTCGTATCAGTTGAAAGGGGTTTGGCACATATGTTCAAGCAATAGAAGGATAATAGGGCGGCTGGAGCAGGCCCTATTGGTTGGGAGGAGTTCCATACCACATTTCTGGATCAGTTCTTCCCTCATGAGATGATGGAGATTAAAGAAGCTAATTTTGTGAACCTGAAGCAAGGTAAGATGACAGTCTAGGAGTATGCTTTAGAGTTCACTTGCTTGTCCAAGTATGCACCTGAGATGTTGACAGACCAGAGAGCCCGAGTGAGTTGGCTCGTGCATGGGATAGCAGACTATGTGGTCAAAGATTGTTGGACCGCGATGATTCATCAGGATATTGACTTCCCCTGGATAGTTCTGTACGCCTAGCAGATAGAGGCGATACAGGTGAGGGAGCGAGAGAGAGAGAGGCCAAGAGGGCCAGGATTGATAGCTTTGGGTTCTCCTTGTAGAGACCTGGAGGTGGGAACTGTCAGCAGTCGCATCAGAGATCTTCAGCCTCAGCGCCATTAGCTTTGAGTGTGCCATCAAGGTATAGGAGCGATCATAGGGGATGAGCATCAAGCTCTAGAGGTTAGGTTAGCAGGCTCGCAGAGTCCAGCATTCCAGAGTGTGGCGAGTATGGTCGGAGACACACGGGCCAGTGTTTGATAGGTTCAGGTGCTTGTTTTGGGCGTGGGAAGCCCTGACATATGCTCAGAGATTGTCATGCAGCCAGACAGGGCCATGATAGGGGCCGAGGCCCAGCCTCCACTTCAGCAGCTCCCCCAGTATGCCCAACTCAGCAGGGGGCATCTACTAGTGCGGGTGGTGGTTAGAGCCAGAACATATTATATGCCCTAGCATCTCGTCAAATGCAGGAGGTCTCCCCAGGTGTAGTCATAGGTATGTTATGAGTATTCCACTTTGATGTATATGCATTGTTAGATGCAGGGGCTACTTTATCCTTTATGACACCTTATCTTGCTTGTAATTTCGAATTCAGTCCCGAAATCCTATAAGAACCCTTCTGAGTCTCTACTCCAGTCGATGATTCAGTCATAGCTCGACGGGTATATAGAAATTGCTCTGTCATAGTCCTTCAGAAAGTCACCTCAACAGATTCATTAGAGCTCGCCATGACACATTTTGATGTTATCTTTGGTATGGATTGGCTACATGCATGTTATGCCTCAGTAAATTGTAGAACCCGTGCAGTAGAGTTCCGATCTACGGGTGCGCCAGTCCTAGAATGGAAGGGTAGTTCAGATGTGCTTGTAGGTCACTTCATTTTCTACCTTAAGGCTAGAAAGATGATTTCTAAAGGTTACATATACCATCTAGTTAGGGTTAAGGATTCTACATTCGATACCCCGACTATCCAATTAGTTCCTGTGGTGTGCGAATATCTAGAAGTGTTTCCAGATGATTTACCGAGAGTTCCTCCTGAGCAGGAGATCGACTTTGGTATTGACCTTCTTTCTGATATGCAGCCTATAATCTATTACTCCTTACAGAATGACTCTAGATGACATAAAGGAATAGAAGGAGCAGTTGCAGGACCTTCTAGACAACGGTTTCATCAGACCTAGAAAATCCCCATGGTGTGCACCAGTGCTCTTCGTCCGAACTAATGATGTGCATTGACTATCGATAATTGGACAAGGTTACAATCAATAACATGTATCTCTCTCCCCAAGATTGATTATTTTTTTGGTCAGCTTTAGGGTGATAAGTGCTTTACGAACATAGACCTCAGATCCAGATAACATGATCTCTGAGTTAGAGATAGTGACATCCCGTAGACAGCCTTCAGGACTCGGTATTGTCATATTGAGTTTGTAGTTATGTGTTTTGGGCTAAAGAATGCTAATGTAGCTTTTATGGATTTGATGAATAGGGTGTTCAAGCCAAATTTGGATATGTTTGTGATCGAGTTCATAGATGACATTCTCATATACTCTCAGAGTGAAGAGGAGTATGCCGCTCATTTGAGGGTGGCGCTATAGACTGTTAAGGATCACCAATTGTATGATAAGTGATGAGCCCGCAAGTGTACGGGTTGTACAAGTAATATAGTGGCCCTTTTTAAGAACCGGAATGTCGAACCCACAGGGACTGGACTACGGGGTAA
>JACEIK010001364.1:240318-253425 GCA_018107945.1 Datura stramonium
ATACAATTTACATGAGAATGTACACACATTGTTGGACAAACAAGGCAAAAGCTATGCATTTGAGTATCAATTTGGCATATAAATATGCCCCTGATCAATAAGTTCAACAAATATGAGTTTTGGTTACACTCAATGGAATTTTTGGGTCATATGGTGTCAAGTGAGGGTGTACAAGTGGACTCTCAAAAGATAGAAGCGGTGAAGAATTTGCCTAGACCAGTCAGTCCTTCAGATTTCAGGAGTTTCTTGGATTTAACTAGTTATTATCGGAGGTTTGTTGAAGGGTTTTCATCCATTGCAGCGCCATTTACTAAGTTGACCCAAAATCAAGTGAAGATTCAATGGTCGGAGGCTTGTGAAAAGAGCTTCCAAAAGATGAAGACTCGACTCACCTCAGCATCGGTGTTGACCCTACTTGCGGGTTCCAATGGGTTTGTGGTATATTGTGACGCTTCGAGGATCGGCCTTGGTTTTGTACTAATGTAGCATGGTAAAGTTATAGCCTATGCTTCCAGGAAGTTGAAAGTCCATGAAAAGAACTATCCAACTCACAACCTCGAGTTGTGCAGTGGTTGTATTTGCCTTGAAGATTTGGAGACACTATCTGTACGGGGTCCATGTTGATGTGTTTACGGACCACAAAATCATACATTACTTGTTTACCCAAAAGGATCTGAAACTGAGCCTAAAGGTAATAGATGTGGGTATTTAGCCATCATATCTGCTTTGGCTTCCCATGTAGCTCCCTCAACTTGCTGGTTCCTCCACAAAACCATGACTGAGACTACTTCATTGTTTCTTAGCTTCCGAACCTGGTGATCAAGTATTTCCTTCGGAACCTCCTCATAGCTAAAACTATCCTTCACACCCATTCTCTCCACCGAGACAACCAGAACTAGATCACCCAAATACTTTTTTAAGAGCGATGAATGGAAAATTGGATGAACTGAAGCTAATCTTAGGGAAACTCTAACTCATAAGCTAGTCAACCCGTCTCACAATCCGGTACGGGCCATCATAACATGGACTGAATTTCCCTTTCTTTCTGAACTTTATCACTCCTTTAATGGGAGATACCTTCAGAAACAACCAATCATCAACTTCAAGCTCTAGTTCTCTCCTCCTCACGTCCGTGTAGGACTTTTGACGACTCTAAGTTATTTTCAACATTTCTCTTATAAGCTGAACCTTCTCCATTGCCTTATGAACAAAATCTCGACTTATCAATGTAGCTTCAACGACTTCGAACCAACAAATAGGAGATCTACATCTTCACCCATAAAGAGCCTCAAACAAAGCCAATTATATGCTGGAATGGTGGCTGTTTTTATATGCAAACTCAATGAGAAGAAAATGATCATCCCAACTACCCTTGAAATCAATCGCACACTCTCTTAACATATCCTCAAGAGTCTGAATGGTTTGCTCCGCCCGATAATCAATTTGCGGGTGAAAAGTTGTGCTAAGCTTGACTAGAGTACCAAGTACCTTATGAAACGTTCTCCAAAATTGGAAGGTAAACTGAGTACCTCTATATGATATTATGGACAACGACACTCCATGCAACCAAACTAACTCCCGAATGTACAATCGGGCATAATCCTCCGCTAAGTCGGTAGTTTTGACCAGTAGGAAATGAGTTGCTTTGGTCAACATATCCACGACCACCCAAATAGAGTCATATTGTTGACGAGTACGAGCAACCCTGTAATGAAGTCCATATTGATTTCTTCCCACTTCCAAGTAAGAATACTAATATCTTGAAGCACACCTCCAGGTCTTTTATGCTCAACTTTCACCTGTTGACAATTTGGACACTTAGCCACAAAATCCACTTTGTCTTTCTTCATGTCATTCCACCAATAGACTTCCTGTAGGTCATGGTACATCATGGTGGTGCCTAGGTGAATAAAATATCTTGAACCATGAGCCTCAAGAAATTTCTGCTCCCTAAAGTCATCAACACTCGGTATACACAAATGACCCTGATATCATAGCACACCATCTCCCCCTTGGGAGAAGACCTCCACCTTATGATTTTGAACGACTTCCTTAAACTTTACCAAAATAGGATCCTCTTCTTGTCTAGATTTGACCTCGGTCACCAAGGAAGATTCTGATTCATTCTGAACAATGTCACCACCATTTGTCGAATCAACAAGACAAACTCCCCACCAAGTAAGCCGATGCACATCCTTCACCAAATCTCTCCTCTCCTCATCTAAATGGGTTACACTCTCCATAGAATGTCTTCCACCACATTATCCTTTCCTAGATGATAAAGGACACTCATATCATAATCTTTCAAAAGCTCAAACCACCTCCTCTGACATACATTTAGATCCTTTTATGTACACATGTATTGTAGGCTTTTGTGGTCCGTAAACACATCCACATGGACCCTGTACAGATAGTGTCTCCAAATCTTCAAGGAAAATACAACCGCTGCCAACTCGAGGTCATGAGTCAGGTAGTTCTTTTCATGGACTTTCAGCTGCTAGGAAGTATAGGATATAACTTTACCATATTGCATCAGTACACAACCAAGGTCGATCCTCGAAGAGTCACAATATACCACAAACCCATCGGTACGCTCAGGTAGGGTCAACACCGGTGCTGAGGTGAGTCGAGTCTTCAACTCTTAGAAGATCTTCTCACAGGCCTTTGACCATTGAAACTTCACTTTCTTTTGGTTCAACTTAATCAACGGTGCTGCAATGGATGAAAACCCTTCAACAAACCTCCGATAATAACCAGTTAAATCCAAGAAACTCCTAATATCCGAAGTACTGACTGGTCTAGGCCAATTCTTCACCGCTTCTATCTTTTGAGAGTCAACCTATACACCCTCACTTAACACCACATGACCCAAAAATGCCGTTGAGTTTAACCAAAACTCACATTTGCTAAACTTAGCATACAATTGGCGATCCTTAAGACTCTGTAGTACCACCCTCAAATGAGTGACATGCTCCTCCTCGCTCCGAGAGTATATGAGAATGTCATATATGAACACGATCACAAACATATCTAGATTTGGCTTGAACACCCTGTTCATAAAATCCATAAAATTTGCAGGAGCATTCTTTAGTCCAAAAGACATAACTGCAAAGTCATGGTGACCATATCGAGTCCTGAAGGTTGTCTTCGGGATGTCACACTCTCTAACTCGAAGCTGATGGTATCCGGATATGAGGTCTACCCTCAAAAGCACTTAGCACCCTGAAGTTGATAAAAGAAATCATCAATCCTGGGGAGAGGATACATGTTTTTGATTGTAACCTTGTTCAACTCCTGATAGTCAATGCACATCCAAAGGGGGCCATCCTTCTTTCAAACGAAAAGCACTGGTACACACCCTATGGGGATTTGCTTGGTCTGATGAAACCCTTGTCTAGAAGGTCCTTTAACTTCTCCTTCAACTCCTTTAGCTCAGCTAAAGCAATTCTATAAGGAGGAATAGATACAAGTTGCGGATCGGGAAGGAGGTCAATAAAAAAGTCGATCTCCCGCTCGAGAGGAACTCTAGGTAAATCATCTAGAAACACTTCTAGATATTCGTAACATACCAATGACTACATCTGGGGAAACCTCCTTCTCCTGAGATATTCTAGGGCATAGAATTTGTTCTGGTGCTGGCCACCACCCGCACTAGTAGATGCCCCCTACTGAGCAGGGCGTGCTGGTGGAGCTGCTCAACTGGAGGCTGGGCCCGACCCCTATTATGGCCCGGTCTGGCTGCTGGACAATCTCTGAGAATATGTCTGGGCTTCCCACTCCCGAAACAAGCACCTGGACCTACCAAACACTGGCCCATATGTCCCCATCCATACCTGCCACACTCCAAAATGCTAGACTCTGCAGGCCTTCTACCCTGACCTCTAGAGCCTAATGCTCGTCCCCTCTGGCCGTGCCTAGACATGGATGGCACACTCAATGCTGGGACTTCTGACTGTGCCCACCTCTAGGTCTCTGTTGGGAGAACCCAAAGCTATCAGTCCTGGCGCTCTTGGCCTCTCTCTCTTGCTCACTCACTTGTACCACCTCTATTTGTTGGGCATATAGAACTATCCAGGGGAAGTCAATGTCCTGATGAAGCATCACAGTACGAAAATCTTTGACCAAATAGTCTGCTATCCCATGCACAAACCGACTCACTCAGACTCTCTGATTTGTAACCATCTCAGGTGCATACTTCGACAAGTGAGTGAACTCCAAAGCATACTCCTGGACTTTGATCTTACCTTTCTTTAGGTTCACATACTCAGCTGCTTTAATCTCCCTCATCTCATTAGGGAAGAACCGATCCAAAAATGCGGTATGGAACTCCTCCCAACAAATAAGGCCTGCACCAACTGCCCTACTATCCTTCCATTGCTTGAACCAGATGTGTGCAAACCCTTTCAACTGATACGAGGCTAGATCAGTGTACTCCTACCCAGTCACCCCATGATTTGAGTGATCTCTATGACCTCATCAAGAAACTCATGTGGATCCTCGTCAACCTTTTACCCAAGGAACTCCGGAGGGTTCATCCTCAGAAAATCTTTGACTCTCACCGTTACCGCATTCCTGTTTTGAGGGACATGTGCTACCGCTTATTGGTTGACTTGGGCAGTCAAGGCCTGAGCTAAAATCTTTATAGCTGCCCTGAACTCGTCGTTATTTTGAGTTGGACGGAGACGATAACATGGCATATGAAGGACAAAGCATTGTAATTTAACACATGGAAGCCATGCTCCAAGCTTTCTTGGAGTGGAAGCCTAACATGGAGAAGGATGCTGACTCCTCAATACCCATTGAATTGTCTATTCATCAAGAAGAGATGGTTGAAAAAGAGATTTTGGGCTCAATCGATGAACCAAAATATCTTTATGAACACAATGAAAATTGTGGAATTGAAAAAGAGCAACAATTTGAAGAAGAAATCTTTTGCTCCCAAAAAGAAGAAGTTGAGGATATGTTGAGAAGCATTATGAGGAACAGTGAACATTGGGGTCGAGTCTTGACTAATTGGTGGGAAAAAGTACAACATGATAATGAGGAAGATATCCAAAACATGGATTTTTTCATTGAAGGATCTTTCAAGAATTACAAAGTTCCCATCATGAAGCAGAACTTGACAAAGTGGAAATAGTAAGTGATAATTGCCAACAATCAATCCAATAATAATGCAAGACGCTGCAGTCGAAGACGTGACACTAGAGTGGAAAAGGCAAGTCAATGAAATACCCTTTTAAGGACTCCAGTGCATTTGAGAGTGAGGATTTCAAGAAGGAAGAATGCTGTAAAGTGGAGCAACTTAGATCACATTCCGATCATTTTTCAATATTGTAGTTGGTTTATGATTTGAAAGTTTAGGCAACTGATTCTATGGAGGATTTTAAAGAGGAAGGTCAAAGTTTCTTCCTTCTAAAGTTTTCATGTCAAAAGGGAAAAATCACATCCCTCCTTTAAGGGCCAAAAAATGCAAGATGCGACATCTATTTCTTGGTGCCTCTATCTTTACACCACCATCCCTCGAGAAGAGTGGGAAAATGGAAAAGCGGTTAGGGGTGCAATGCATAAGTTCAAAGTGGAAAAAAATTGGTAAAATTGATGATTTCGTGCCATGATGTTAAATCAAGCTCTTCTTGAGTGGCAATCAAAATTAATTTAGTTTTTGATTTTTGGAGTTAACGTGGTTGTTCAAGTGTGCAGGAATTAATTCATAATTCACAAAAAGAAGTGTGAGCATGAAAATTAAACAATGGGGTGCAAAGGAAAAAGTAGCACTGCAGCACACAAGACAGCCTGTTGCACGAGCACTACAGCACAGCAGGCACCGCGACACGCATTCCATCCCACGCAGCAATATTCACACAGTGGGCATCATTTCGTGCAGGGCTGGTTCCAGCAGATAATTTTTACGGGTCGCGGGTCAAACCCGACCCATGGGGGAAGCTTCTCTTGTCTCCACCAACGACAAGGATTAGAGGCCCAGGGAGTTCTTCTTTCAATTATTTTTACTTTACTATTTTAGCACCGGGGACAGTGCTACGGATTAAGTATGGGGTGGGAGAAGTAAACTTCATTACCATGCATTCTTTAATTACTAAATTTGAACATGGTTGGCCTAGTTTATTTTTGGTGGACGACTAATCTTGCATTCTTGGTTTGTTCGTAGTAGTTTATTTAGTTTTATTTTGTTTTGGGTTTCATCGGTTTTTATTTTTGGTACTTTTTTGGTGGATAGTCCCTTAAAACCGATTAGTAAGTCTAGATTTTTTTAGTTAGTCATTGAGTCATGAATTTTTCTGATGATGGATGGATGACGACTATCTTAAGAAAAAATTAGTCATAAAGAAAACAAGAACTTGAGACCTTATGAATTCTATGTCACGACCCGAACATAGGCCCGGATCGATACATAGGACAAAGAACCCCGAGAGGCTCCGAGTCAACTCATGGCATTAACACGACATATAAACTTAATATAATCAAGTGGAAGTATAACATATATAATATAGAGAAAGTCTGAAAATTTGATAACATCGAATAATTGAATACATAGCACAATATGAAACTGAATACATACTTTTTCTGATAAGCATCTACTACTGACGAGTTGATGGGACAAGAACCCAAGTAACTCACTAAAGTTTGAAACTAAAAGTACTGAATGTAACTGATAAGAAGGGACCTCGAAAGATGAGCACTCACCAACTCTGGCTGAAGATGCTAACACTGAGGATCTGGCTAACAGCGGGACTGAGCCTGAATATCTGAGCCTATATCATGAAACAATACATCATAGAGTATGCGGTCAGTATGTGGAATGTACTGAGTATGCAAGGTAAGTAAAACTACTACGTAAGTAAAATTAGTGATCATGCATAACATAAAACATTTAATCATAAGAGTCTGAGAGTAGGGATTGCATGCTATTATCTGAAAATATGATTTAAACATAACTATATATCATAAATGAATTAAATGACCCAAAGCTGAAAACTGATAATCATAATTAAAATTGAATATTAGGTCAAACATGCTGAAAACATGATAACATGATTGGTGAACATGCATAACTGGAATCATGAGGAACAATGGGAGACTCGTCTTATAACCATATTACCACGATAGAGCTTACGTGGTCCCGACTATTACATTCAAGTGGGAAGAGCTTTCCAAAGCTTTGATAGAGCTAAGGACGCTACCATGATATCAATACCAAGCTGAAGGCACCTTGGGATAGGGGAAGCTCACAAGGGAGGTCCCAAATAATATGAACATACTTACGTTGGAATGTAGTTCTGAGGCATAGAGTTCTGACTAATTGATAGATACACCCCTTAGAAACTAATGTTTTTCCCTTAAGGTATGAAATTAGATGATCCTTAGACATAACAACAACACCTTCTAAACTATGAATGGCTCATCTGGAAACTGAAAGTTTACTACTTAGATTCTACAATTGACTAAGGCATAACATGAGTATAACAAATCCATGCCTATAATAATATCAAAATCTACCATGTCTAACTCAACTAAGATAGCCATGGTGTCTTTATGATGGACTGACACAGTGGTTCGACAATCGACCAAGGCATAATAGGAGTACAACCAATCCATACCTAGAATAATATCAAAATCAAAGATGTCTAACTCAGTTATGTCAGCTATGGTATCATTATGATGGAATGAAAAAATGTTATCCCTGTAGTTTCTCTTTGCTATAACAAATTCACCGGTTAGAGTAGAAAAGTTAAAAGGCTCTAAAAGTTATTCAGGGCAAATCCCGAAATTTACAGCCACTTACGGAGTAAAAAAGGATAATGTGGCACCTTGATCATCTAAGGAGTAAAAATCAATAGTAAAGGATTTTAACATACCAGTGACAACATTTTGGGAGTTCTCCTGATCTTGGCAACTAGACATCATACATACAATTCTAACCTCCGCTTTTTCCTAAAGTAGTGCCTCTTTGGGTAACCCAGCCTACTGAGGAGATAGAATGGGCTTTGTTGCCCCCATTGCCCCGACTCATAGATGGGAAATCCCTCAAGCAGTGGCCCTATTGGTCGCATCCATATAATCCCTCTCTACCTAAAATGACAGTCCCTCAAGTGGCTCCTACCACAATAGTTGCAAGTTGGGTGTCGAAAGTTTTCCTAAGTTGTACCACTCTACATCTAACAACTCTAAAATCCTAAAGTTCTGACTGTTCTAGAACCTCTGCTCATTTCTGTTGCCCGGTGTTGGTGCACTAGCGACTGATAGTGGAGGTCTAAAGGACCTCTTCTGCAAGAAGGACCTATTACCATTCCACATTCTCTGAGTGATTTGCCTCATGGCCTGCTAACTTCGCCCTCTTACTTTAATGCTCCTCTCCATCTTTCTACATATCCTCCTCAAGTTGCTCGGAATACACTACTAGTCTGGAGATATCTGTGTCGCTAATCAACAATGTACCCTTACACTCTTTCTCCATGGAAATTTCAAAGTAAAATAATCTCATAAATAAACATAGGAGAAGGACATCATGCTTGTATCATAAACTTTGTATGTAACCATAAGGTTCAAGGCTTTAAAATCATTCATAAAATGTTCATAATCATAATCGTAAGTAAACATTATCAAAACATAACTTGAGACAATAACATAAATATAACACTGCATAAAACATGTGGAAGAATGGGAGGACTCGTCATGACCAACACCATCATGGTAGAGCCTTTCATGATGCCCCACTATCTCGCTCAAGTGGGCAGAGCCGACCCTGGCTTGCCAGGCGAGGGTCGTGCATTAGGCGTGATATCACATTTGAGGGTATCATTATAAACACATCGTATCATTTACAAACCCACGGTGGAACGTGGTTATGAGACACCGACGTAGTCCTTTGAAAACCATGTTGCTCGGTACTCGACACGGCTCCCAAAAACATGCATATAGGCTCATAGATAAATTAATAACATCATGCATTAAGATTCATCGGCTAGAATGTAACATTTATCATCATTGATCTCCTTTAAACATTCTTAGCCAAGAATCAAGGCCCTTTTCATCAGCCAACATCATAAATCGATAAATCATGTTATTCGCTTCATAAATCATAAATCATTCTTCAACATGTGGGCATTGCCCAATACTTCATCATATTTAATTCTTTCAAAATATGCTCATAAACATGGGAGTTTGGAAATCATGCTTTTTCATCATCAATAAGTCTAAAAACATAGAATGTTCATCATGAATCATAACTTTCATGAACTTTAATCAAATGGGCATTTTCGATTTAAAAGATTGAAACAAAATTTTTTTTAAAGAAAATAATGTAAAACCTACCCATCATTAGTAATTCAATAATTAAAACTCAATTAAATCAAACCCATAAAGAGAAATTCCATTTCTATGCATTTGGGTAAAACCCCATGGAGTAGGATACAAAATTTCATGATTAAATTCGAAATTTGGGCATGGGTGTGAAAGGATTCACCCAATCTAAAACCCTACATACCTGGGGATGGACTAATTTCGAAGTTCCTTGAAAACCCAGAAACAAATTGATGGAAACTTGGAGGAGAAGACCTCGAATCTCCCTAAAACTTCTCTAAAAGCTCTTGCATGGGAATGGGTGTGAATTAGGGACTTAACCCACCTTAATGACTCTATTCTGACCTTAAAACGACATAGTTTAGGCCTTAAGAGTTTAGGAAATTACGAGAAGGCCCTTACTAATTCGGAAAAAATAACTGCCAGGTGACCCTAACGGGTGACTTGACGACTTGTCTGGACGGACAACGACTCGTCATGTCGCCCGTCAAGTACACTGCCTCAGCCTCAGTTAAAATTCCCTAACTTTCTTACGACCCACCTCACGAGTCGTCTGGACTGGCCACGACTCGTGGGGTCCCATCCATTAGGTACACTGTCAGACCTCCTATTAAATCCTCAACCTCACCCCACGGTAGACCTGACGACTCTTGGTAGCTGAGTACAAGTCGTTCCCATGCCCGTTGGGACCTCAACTCGTCATCCCAATCCGACCTTCCCACGAGCCACTTGAAGACTCGTGGGATCCCCTCACGAGTCGTCTAACAACTCATCCTATACTGCGGCAACATTTTCCAGGTTTTTCTCCGTTCAACTCCCGGGTCTGATCCTTAGGTTAACGAGGTATAACAATATCTCCCCCTTGGAAACATTAATCCTCGAATGTTACAAACATACAAAAATCTCAGAAACAAGCAATTACCATATAAAAATACTGATCATTTAAGCCGGAAACTGATGAAATGACTACCTCCGAAAGAAGCTACATAGCTGGGCTGAATTTAGACATCTCATACATTTACCACATAATAAAACAAACTTGTACGCATGAACGGAACATGAAAATTGATTAGAGGTTTATGGCAAGAAGTGATACCTCAAACTAAAACTGAGCCAGTAGGGAAAAAGTGTAGGTATCTAGCCATCATATCCGCCTCGGCTTCCCACGTAGCTCCTTCAACATGCTGATTTCTCCATAATACTTTAACTGAAGCTACTTCTTTGTTCCGCAGCCTCCGAACCTGACGATCCAAGATCTCTACTGGAATTTCCTCATAGCTGAGGCTATCCCTTACACCAATGCTGTCTACCGGGACTACTAAAGTAAGATCACGCAAGAACTTTTTCAAGAGCAATACATGAAACACAGGATGAACTAAAGCTAACTCTAAAGGCAAGTCCAGTTCATACGCCACCTTACCAACTCTCCTCATAACCTGGTAAGGACCAACATATCGGGGACCGAGTTTCCCATTCTTCCCATACCGCATGGCTCCCTTCATTGGAGATACCTTTAGAAATACCAAATCGTCCACCTCAAACTCCAATTCACTTCTCCTCACATTATCATATGATTTCTGATGACTCTGGGCGGTTTTCAAATCGGTCCCTTATCAACTGAATCTTTACCATCACCTCGTGAATTGAATCTGGCCCTATCATAGCTGCCTCACCAACTCAAACTATTCTATGGGAGATCTACACCTCCGCCTGTAAAGAGCCTCAAACGGTGCCATCTAGATACTAGAGTGATAGCTGTTATTATAAGCAAACTCGATTAAGGGCAAATGATCATACCAACCAACTTTAAAATCCATAACACATGTCCTCAACATGTCCTCAAGAGTCTGGATTGTTCGCTCGGCTTGGTCATCCATTTGCGGATAAAAGGCCGTGCTGAGCTTGACTTGAGTCCCATGTCCCTTCTGAAAAGACCGCCAAAACTAAGAGGTAAACTAAGTACCTCTGTCTGAAATAATAGACAAGGGAACTCCATGAAGTCAAACCAACTCCTTGATATACAACTTGGCATCATTATCCACTGAATCCATGGTCTTGACTGGTAGAAAATGAGCAGCCTTAGTTAACCTATCTACCACCACCAAAATGGAGTCATAGTGTCGGCGAGTACGAGGTAGGCCTGTAATGAAATCCATATTTATTTCCTCCCACTTCTAAGTGGGAATGCTAATATCCTGAAGTACACTTCTCGACCTTTGATGCTCGACCTTCACTTGTTGACAGTTTGGACATTTGGCTACGAACTGCACAACATCCTTCTTCATACCATCCCACTAATAGATTTCTCGCAAGTCTCTATACATCTTTGTGGATCCCGGATTGATATAATATCTGGTACCATGTTCCTAATGCAATATCTGAACCCTCAAATTATCGACGTCCGGAGCACATTGCTGACCCTGGGATCGTAGCACACCATCTCCCCCTTGAGCAAAAACCACCTTTGTACTCTGCACTGCTTCCTTCAGCTTCCTCAAAGTCGGATCCTCATCTTTCTTAGATTTGACATCGGCCACTAAGGACGATTCTGACCCAGTCAGCACAATAATGCCTCCATCAGTCAAGTCGATCAGTCTAACTCCAAACCCTGCAAGTCGATGGACATCTCTCACCAACTCCTTATTTCCCTCGCCTACGTGGGACACACTCTCCATAGAGAGCCTACTGAGCGTATCCACAACTACATTAGCCTTTCCCAGATGGTAGAGGACACTCATATCGTAGTCCTTTAGTAACTCCAACCACCTCCTTTGCCGAAGATTTAGGTCCTTCTATGTGAACACATATTGCAAGCTCTTGTGATCCATAAATACATCCACATGGATCCCATACAAGTAATGCCTCCATAAAATCAATGCAAACACCACTGCGGCCAACTAAGATTATGGGTCGGGTAATTCTTTTCATGAACTTTCAACTGTCTCGAGGCATATGCTATTACCTTCCCACGCTGCATCAACACACATCGCAGTCTGACTCTCGAAGCATCACAATATACTACAAATCCTTCAGTACCCTCAAGTAAAGTCAACAATGGTGCTGAAGTGAGTCGATTCTTCAATTCTTGAAAGATTTTCTCACAAGCATCCTATTGACGACTACGCCCAAGAGCACATGCAAGTGTACGTGGTCTTACAAGTAATATAGTGGCCCTTTTTAAGAGCCGGATGTTGAACCAACAGGGACTGGACCAATTTAGCTAATTATAAAGTTCCAGTGTGATATTAACTTTCGCAAGTGTTGATATAGACTTTTTTGATGAAGTTTAATTAAGTCTAGGGGTGGTCACATAAATACTCTGAAGTAATCAAGGAGCAACTAGAGTTAAGGCCAGATAATCATGCGATACTATGCTTTGTAATGGTTTAAGTATGGATTATCAATTTTCATCTCACATAATTACAATTGCATGTTCATGGTCTTTCGAGCCTCTAAACACGACAAACTAGCCTCACAACTACATCGTTGATCGGGGATGTAACATTCTAGTCCATGGGAAATTCAATTATGGGAATGTGGTTTATGGGGTTTATGCTCTTGATTAGGGACTTTCGTACCTCTAATCATTTAACCGAACTTAGCTTTACAACTACTTCTACGAGTGGTGATGTGAAAATTCGAGGTTGGTGTCTAGATCATCTCGTTTTAGTAACCAAGCAAGGAAAATAAGGTATAATTTCTTATCCTAATCGCGAATTATATCGTAAGATACAAACTTGCTCCCTACATTCTTTGTTCTTGCCTAGGTTTACTTTCTCAAGCTTTTAC
>JACEIK010001364.1:261924-291433 GCA_018107945.1 Datura stramonium
ATATTGGTTTGGGTGGATGGTACCACAATTGACAGTACGACCCGTAGGATGAGTCGTGGTATCCCAGTTGTGGAAAAATTCAAAAAATTGGGAAAAATGGTGAGGTGACCACGAGAGGTAACCACGAGTCGTGACTTGATGGTACGACTCGTGGTACAAGTCATGGTCGGGGCCAGACCTATTTTTCAGGGAAATTTCATTTAGGGCAATTTCGATTTTTAAACATTTTTGGACACTAAACCACGTCATTTTGAGGTTGGGACAAGGTCTTTTATGGAGGAAAACTCATACTAAATCTCATTTGGCATTTGCAAGAACTAGAGAAGGGAGTAGGAGGAGATTCAAGTGTTCTTCAATTCTCCAAGTTTTCACCTAGGGTTTTTCAAGGGAGTTGAGAATCACGTAATTCCAGGTATATGGGATTTTGAATGGGTAGTTTAGTCCCTACCATGCCCAATTTCTCCTTAATTCCATGTTTAAGTTACCAACTTTTGATGGGTCATAACCAAAATGCATGTTTCCTCACATATCGATATGAGTATGTTGTAGTATGTCTAAAATCATGGGTTTGAATTATTGGGCTGTTTTCACTTATTTTATCCATTATTTGATGATTTAATCCCTAAAAGCACATGTGCCCAAATCATGGGGTTTTAGTGAAATTCATGGTTATGGTGATTTTCTCAAGCATGATATGAACTCTTGAATTTAAGCATGATTTCAACTACTCATGTTATTATGATCGTGTTTCCTATAGTTTAAGCATTTCATCTATGATTGAAATTATGGGCAATGTCTACATGTCACCTATGATTTATGAATTATGATTTTGGCTGATTCACGGGCCCAATTCCATGGCTAGTATTACGAATTCTCAAGCATGATATGATTCTCACGATTTAACTAGCCATGCATGTCATGTAAGAATTTCTATGAGCACGTTGCATGTTTTGGGAGTAGTACTTAACACCGAGTAGGTTCTTGACCTAGGTTACGCTCTGAATCTCAGAACTACATGCCACCGTAGGTTATGTTGGGACCTCCTCAGTGACTGTCCCCTATGCCCTACGAGGCCTTCACGAGTGATATCACGCCTTACATGGTTCATACCCTTGGCAAGGTATGGACGACCTCCCGACTAGGTTTATAGGTTGGGCTCCATGTGTGCTCATATGGGGTATGTCGGTTATAGAAATCTCCCATTGTTCCTCAAGGTTTTTAAGTGAATGCATGATTATGTTTCTTTTGGCTCAAGTCATGTTTTATGAAATGTTTTCCCCACATGTTATAACTATGACAGGTTACGAATATTTTGGAAGTACTGAGCCTTATGACATACTTACGATTTCAGTCTTATGATCATGATGTCTTCACTCCTTTAACTTTTATGTTTTTAAGCATTGTTTAGCATACCCTACATACTTAGTACCTTCCAAGTACTGACCCACATATATTCAGGATCTGGTTCGCAGGTTCAACATTGTTCCTAGTTTGCTCTCAATTCTGCTCTCAGCTTTCAGTGGTGAGTCCTCATGATTCGAGGACTTCATGTTCAGACCTTGTTTATCTTTTGTTTTTAGAATGTTGGGGTTAGTTGGGGGTATTGTCCCTTCAACCCGTCTATTATGATTAGAGGATTTCAGACTTAAATGTAGTATTCCGCTATTTATGCCCGGATTATGTATTACCGATTCTTATATTTCATGTCACGTTTCATTTAAATTCTTTACTTTTAAGTTAAGTCTTCAACATTATGTGTATGAATTAGATTTATGCTCATGCCATGGGTTGACTTGGAGTCTTTTGGGACTCCTTGTCCCGTGTCTATGATCCGGGTGTACTTTGGGGTCGTGACACTAAGACCTAAACTACATCATTTTAAGCTCAGATAAGTGTTTTTTAAGAGGGTTTAGCTCATTCTAAGCCTATATATCTCTATGCATGCAATCCTAGAAGTTTCTAAGGTGATCAAGCCTAAAAAAATCATCAAGTCTTCTTCAGTTTCCTTTGGGCATTCAAGAGAGTTGTGAAATTAGAAGTACCCAGGTATGTAGGTTGTGAATGGGTGTATCCATCCACTCCCATTCCCAATCCCTTCTCAAATTCATGAAAATTCTAAGTTGATAAATCTATGGGGTTTTAACCCAACTTGTGAATTCTCTAAGTATCTATCATGGATATAATCTATTCATGTTCCTAATGTTGAATTTTGATTCATGGGCATGTTTTATAATGTTTTCAATTACAAATTTGTGCTTTTAAAGTCTTACAATTATGATGCCCAATTATGAAAGTTCACGAAAGGTTGAGACTATGACATATGTTTTCAAGCATGATGAGAGGTATATGTTCAAAGTATGATTTTGAATTACCCATGTCTATATTCATGTTTTGACTATCAATGTTTATTTCAAGTATATTTATGTTTTGGAAAGCCCATATGATCAAGTATGTTTCATGATTTATCTTAATTTCATGTTATTAGCTTACCACATGGATTTTGGAGTGTAGACTCCCACTCTTTTCAACTTGTGGTATGGTTTGAGCCAAGGCTCCTCATGTTATGTTTTTAGATTTTGTATATCATGTTATGATTCAGCTTTATTACTAGACAGTGGTTCAACTTCATTGAAAAACGATGGAGAGCACATGCATGTGTTTTGGGAGTACTATCTAGCACCGAGTAGGCTAAGGGTAAGTCAACTACGCGCTAATTTAGGTATGATAAGATATTTGGGACCTCCCTTGTGAGCTTCCCCTTCCCCAAGGGGGCTTTTAGCTTGATATCTATATCATGGTAGCGTTCTTAGCCCTGGCAAGGCTTTGGACAACTTTGCCCACATGATGTAATAGTAAGGACCACGTAAGCTCTATCATGGTAATATCGGTTATATGACGAGTCTCCCATNGTAATATCGGTTATATGACGAGTCTCCCATTGATCCTCATGACTTTAGTTATGCATGTTCAATAGTCATAATATTATGTTTTCAGCAGGTTTGACCCAATGATCAGTTTTACTTATGAATAATCAGTTTCAGTTTTGGGTCATTCGATTCAGTTATGATATTCAAATATGTTTAAATCATGTTTTCAGATAATAGCATGCAAGCCTTACTCTCAGAATCTTATGATGACATGTTTTATGATATGCATGATTTTTTATTTCACTTACTTAGCGGTTTTACTTACATCGCATACTCGGTATATGTTGCGCCCCACGCACGCGCTAGCGTATGCGGTCGTACAAGTAATATGGTGGCTCTTGAAAGACGAATGATGAATCCAAAGGGATTGGACTTATTTTAGCGAATATTCAAGTTCAAGTGCTCTATTCAATTTCACAAGTGTTGATTGTAGAGATTTTGAAGATTAGTATTTAAATCTAGTGGTGATCACAAAATAATTGGGAGACAATAATAAGAAGCATCTATAGTTAAGGCCTAACAATCATGAAATGCTATAATTCACAATGGTTCAAGTATATAAATTTTAGTTGTTGTCTCACAGAGATAATATGCAGTGTTCATGGTCTCTTGAGCCTCTAAACAAAAAAAACTAGTCTCACACCTACATAGTTGAGTAGGGATGTGACGTCCTAATTCGTGAGGAATTTAACACTATGGATGTGGTTTACGGGTTTATGCCCTTGATTATGGACTTTCAAACCTCTAATCATTTAACCTAACTTAACTTCACAACTACTTCTATGAGCGATGATGTGACAATTCTAAGTTGGTGTCTAGCTATCGTCCCATTTAATTATCCAAGCAAGGCAAATTAGGTATAACTTGCTCCCTACATTCTTTCATTCTAACCTAGGGTTACTCTTTCGAGCTTTTGCCTAAGCTTAACAAGTTCGTTTTCATGGTGATCAAGCATAAAAACAACAATAATTAAGAATGTAAGAAAAAACAACAACTAAAACTCAAACCAAAGATGAAAATCAAGCAATTACATTCATATCATGTTGCCTCAACCCTAGAGGAAGGGTTTTAGTTACTTATGCTCATACAATTACTTAAAAACATGTTAACAGAAAAGTACTTACAAATATGGTAAAAGAGAATGAAAGTTTTTGAATCCTAAGTAGAGTTTCCTTCGTTCTCCCTTCGCTCCATTCCGTTTCTCCAAAAATATTTCGTGATAACGATTTTAGAAGCTAAGGGTTTAATTTATAGTAAGTGAAAAATATGCAAAAATTGGTTGAGGAGGAACTGCCTCCGTTTCACGCTGCCCATTGCAGCAGATTGCCTCCATGGCACAGAGGTATTGCGCAGGCATACTAGTTTGGTGTTGGCATGTTGCTGACATGGGTAGACTGTGCGCGTTGCCTGGCACAGAGTGCAGCAAGAGTGGCACGCTGCTATCATGTCCCTCCACTAGAATGCATGCCATCACATGCGTAGATGCTAGGGCGTGGCACGCTAGCTGGCGCACAGATGCTTTGGCGTGGAACGTTACCTAATGCCCAAGCCTACTAGCATGGAACGTTGTGTGGCGCGACAGGTGATCTCCTTGTGCAACATTGCGCAACTTCTTTTGCCTTTTATTTCGAGCTTCCTTCTTAAGCCTTGACCATCATATTTAGTCCATCCTAAGAATATTACACCTACAAAACAAAGACTAATCATGTTGGTTAGTTCATGCACACAAATGTATAAATTTTCATGAGAATGTAATCAAATAAATTAACAAACATGACTAAACTAAGTTATAAAATAGCGCTTGGGCACATAAATATGCCCAAGATCACTACCCCACACTTAAAGTCTTGTTCGGCCTCAAACAACTCCATTACATCTCATGCACACGAAGAACTCACAGATGACCAATTGAAGCAAGACTATTCAGGCTAAGGCTGCAACGATTGTTTCAGATAGCAAGTTTAAGATAGAGCATGTAGTATATAACAACTCTAATAACATACAACTATGTTAAGACTTCCTAGCCTCAATAATTGACTCTCTAACTTAGAAAACTCATGCAAATTAACTAATCAAGAAATTAGACATGAATTTTATCCTTCATCAAACATGTGCCCTCACAACAAGAGAGATACCCATTTTTAACTCGCAAGTCTCCAAATTATAACATGTATAGGAATATGAATAAGAATTTAGCTCACTCTCACAACATGTATTGACCCATAAGCTTTCCTTTAGTGTATTACTCCACTAATTTAGGAATGTCTAAAAGTAAGATCAAGTAGGACTTATCGGGTTGTAATGGAAGTTAAGGGATGGGTAGGTACTGTTCTGGCCAGTAATAGTGACTATCTTCCCTAAGTGCTTTTACTACATCACACTCTCATTACAGACATCTCTTATCTTACTTCACCTCTATTCTTTTCACTTATCAATTTCCTATTTTATTTTCCCATTTCTTTAAGCACACTTAGCTTATTAGTAAGGAGTACTTAAACAACTTTTTCCTTCTTTTGTTCTCTTACTCCCTACCAATACTTATGCATTTTCAAATAAGTGCACCTTTAATCTTTTCTTCAACTCCCACAACCACTATTTTCCTTCTTTTTACAACTTATCACTCCTTAAATCTTTTGCATTTTTCACTTAAGTGCTTAGGAGTTTGGATCAACTTCAAAGCTTATACAAAGAAGGGGATTAACTTTTATTGTGGCTAACAAAGAATAGGCTAAAGGCTCAATAAGGCTAAGTAGGATCGGATATTCAAGGTAGGTAAAGCAAAGTATAAGAATTAGGCGCATTCAAAGAAATGCCTAAATTATCTCCTACAATCAGCATCCCTCATTTTCATTTTGTATACACACCAGAAAAGTTCTAGATACTACATAATAGCATGGAATATACAATATCCTCACTCTTAATGCACATGCTCAATTCAATACAAATTTAATAGACTTCTTAACTCAGCTAATCACAAGAATTCAAAATTAAGCTTTAAGCGCATAGAGCCACATTCAAGAGCGTAAGTGTCTCAAAAAAAGTTGTACAATTGCTGAACATACTTCTCAATTAACACTACTTGCATCTAACAACCATGTATAATGCTTAACAAGAATATCAAGCTATCAATCAGTTAAGGGTTAAAACACCACACCTATTGACTAATTTTTCCTCAAGACGGTCATTATCCATCCATCGTCGGGAAAAGTCCCTAACTGTGACTAACACCATTATGTACATAAAAAGACAAATTTTATTTCGCAGTTCAAAGTGCCCTCCTTTAGAAAAGAATCGAAAAGAAAAACTAAAGGGTGTGTGAACTGTGCTCCATTCAAACTTTTTCTCAAAAACAATACACCCAGCACCACCATTCACCCTAAATAACTTAGCACAAAATTTTGAAATTTCCCTCATCTCACACTTAAATTATGCTATGTCCCCAAAGCATTAATTACAATTAAAACAAGGGTGAGAGATACTTCCTGTGGCCTCTAAGCCTAGCTAACAACATGGTTCGAGTGCGATATTAAATACTGAAAATGTTGANAGATTGTGTGTTGGTTGGCACCTTCTGGCTTATGGGGGCTGGTATAGGTCCTTGTATGTTATATATGTATATACATGTTATTTATTAGCTGATAGATAGAGGGTCGCCACGTCGACAGGTATGCTTCTACCTTACTTTCAGTACAGATAAGCTTATTTAAGATCCCGCCAGCCCAGACAGTTTCAGATACTTTCTTCTATTCATAACTACTAGTATTATTGCTAATATTCAGTTATGCTCAGTTTGCTTTACATACTCGGTACCAGTGGTACTGACGCCCATTTGGGGCGCTGCATTACTTCCCTGCAGGTACTCACAGATGAGGAGCCGATACCTCGTAATTCTAGCCAGCACATTGAGTCATCAACTCCTGTCATTCGGAGCTAGACAGCTAGAGGTTTATTTCTGTTCTTTTGTTGTACAGTATGGGTAGGTCTGGGCCCTGTCCCGACCATTTTATCAGTATTCTTAGAGGCTTGCAGCTTGTGTATTCCCTGTTGTTAGTTATACTAGTTGTGTGAGGCCGTGTGTATGTCTTAGCTTGTTTATGATGGCCGTGTGGGGCCTTATACAGTTGGTAGTGGTGACCTTGTTGGTCACGTAGCAATTTAGCTCCTGTTTAATTGATTTAGAAGTAACGAGACAGCATGGTGGCCTTGTTGGCTCGCATAGGTTCCCTTATGTTGATGTGGTTATGGTTAGTTGTTGTGGTTGTATTGGTGACTATAGGCCTAGCCGGCCGGGGGCTGTATTTACAGCCTTTATATAGCCCGCTGATTCTATGAATCAGAGTTAGAGCCAGCCAGGCACCAAAAGTGCTTAGGCTCAGTAGTCTAGCAGTTCAGGTCCTAGTAGGACACCAGATGCCAGTCATACCCCCCAAGGCGTGGCGTGACAGGAATTCGATGTATACGCCCCATCGATAGGATCCAATATACCTTGCAAAGGTATAAAGGCATGGCTGATGTGATCACTAACTGATGACTATTTAGGCTAATAACCTATAGTGGCACGTACTTTTGAAACTTAGGTGCGCTGAACCCCAGCCTACTCAGTGCTAAGTACTACTCCCAACTGAATATATATACTGATAGCTCAAACATTCATGCCCTAAGACTGACTAAGAACTACTTTATCTGAAAGTTCTCTGAGAGTCCACAAGACCTAATAATATAATGACAACATGCATACTAAATTCATGGGAGAAATAATATGTTCATCACAGACCAAGTCGTTCAAAAACAATGCTAACTCATAAGGGATGAATCTTTGAAATCATTCTAATATCAAGGTCATGGAAATACATTATGAAATTGAGAGTAAAATCATGAACATTATATACTATTCATAATAAGAGCCTTGAAACATTGAGAAAATAAGGGAAATGATACATTGAATGAAAACCATAAGATATGATTTGTAGAGGATTGAGATTACTAGGTTTCTGAGAGCTTTTTGGACACAAGGATGAAAGGAAAACCTTATTGATTTTCCACGTACCTAGAGTTGAACTTGCAACTCTTGAAGAGGAACCCTAGCTTAGACTTAAGAGATTTGCTATCTTCAACAAACAGTTTCTGAGAGTCTGGGAGCGAATGAGAGGTAAACGTGGCTTATTCCTTTTAATTCCCTTTTAAAACAACCCAAAACAACATAGTTTATGAGTTAAAAGATTAGAAAAGGACTCAACACCCTTATGAAAAATGGGCTAAAAACTATCGTCTATTGATGAAGAGTCATCACCATGAGTCGTTAGGTCTGACCATGACTCATGGTGACCTCTCATGGTCATTAAAGCCTTTTGTTAAATCTTACATTCCATCACAATGGACGGACTCGGATGATCCATTGTAAAACACCATATCCCGTCCAATGACTCCTGGTCGCCGGGACCAAACTTGGAAATTCTTTGTTCTTACACCATGAGTATACAGTATGACTTATTACTTGTAGTGATGGGTCATTACTTGGCTCATGGTTTCCTGAAATAAAATTTCAAGTTTCAAGACTTTGACTAGGTCGCTTAGAATGAGTAACTTAACAGATTGTTACTTCTTCTCTCGACTCCTGACATGAGTCATAGTGACTGGAACATAAAGGATGCTCGGTGTCTCAGATGATTCTCATTACGAGTTGTTAGAACACACCATGATTCATCACTTGAGTCATTTTGTGGGAAATGTTTTTCCACTTCTGTTGGTTTCTAGTTCAAGTGTAGGATCTGATCTTAGGGACTTTTGGAGTGTTACATTATCTGCCCCTTGGGAACGTTTATCCTCAAATGGAAACTAATAAAGCTGAAATAATAGAGAAAGAGCTCCAATCCCATAACTAAAAACCAAACACTGATTACTGAAAAAGAGACTGACTCTAGACTAATCTTAGGTAGCTGAACTGATTTTTAAAAACATTGATTTTGGGCATATTCTTATGTCCATTTGTCATGTTTTTAACCATATTTAGCCTTATTTTGAGTTCATAATTTCTATAAAGTTTATAAATTCATTTCTTTTTGTGTTTTGTTAGCTAGAAAATATTTTTAGATGTTTTGAGGAGGAAACCAAGGAAAAAGGACCCAAAAATGACCCGAGGTGTGAGAAAGAAGAGTTCGCGAAAGTCGTCCTAGGGCTATGGCTGACGTGGCGCGCAAACACTTGTGCTTCAGAGAAATATGCACCAAAGTTGGTGCTATGGATGGCATGGGGCGCCAGGTCCCTAGCATCGGAGATGAGAATTTGACTTACATCATGGCATGATGGGTGGCGTGGAGCCCCAGAAGTATTCTAGACTTATGAAATTTTCCCAACATTCTGTGTTATTTATGGAGTGGAGTGCTAGAGGGTCCTAAAGCTCAGAAATTTGACTAACACTCTGGTGCTATAGATGGAGTGGTGTGCCAGAGGTGCTTAGAAATGCAGAAATTTTGCTGACACCTAGGTGCTATGGTTGGAGTTGGGAGCCCGGAGCTATACTTTAGAGAAAAATTGACCCAAACATGGGGCTATGTAGGGGGAGGCACGCTATAAACCTTCTTGGATGGATTTTTCTGATTTTAAAGCTAAATACTTGAGGGAAAAAGCGTTATTTGAGGGCTCACCTATAAATATAACATCTAGGTCGTTTTAACATATCATACATCATTTTGTTTAATCGTAGAATGTTGTAAAAACATCTTTTGGAGGAGAGACAAGTTCCTACTTAGGTTTATTCTTTTCTTTATCATTTTACTTTGAATGATGATGATTTCTATGTTTTTATACTTGAACATGATTGGCTAAACACCCATTCTAGGGTTTTGATCATAGTTGATGGTTGATGTTTGAAAGAGTTATTAATGCTAGTTTTAATTCTTTATTAAAGATTTTTTATGTTTACTTGTTTTAATTGCTTATTCACTAGATTGATAACCTTATGAGTAAATTTGTTGGCTTTTGGTTGAACTTGGGAAAGGGAACTGAAAGGGTTAAAAGTAAATTAAAATAAGAATTCGAAGATTCTTTGGCCCATTAGTTGAAGGTTAGAAGTTGTTGATGAGGACAGGGATATACCCTTCAATACTATTTAGTTGAAATACTAGTAGGCATACCTATCATTTCATGTTTCTCCTGTGACCATAGGGATATACCCATTAATGTTCATGAGATAGTTCTTCGATGATCGAGAGAGTGACAAGAAATGATATGGTATCTTACAACTAGAAACCTTAGGAAGAATTAAACTAGCATAATCATGTCTTGAAAACTCAACCCGATTCGAAAGTTTCATTACCTTAGATTTTAATCATTATTTGAAGTACAAATATGTTTGCAACAATATTAGTTCTTTAAGTAGTTTTACATTTCAAGTTTAGTAGTTTAAATCTTCAAACAATTCCCCATTTATATCTATTTTGTTATAATAGAAAAATAAAAAAGTAACCTTAAATGATTGATCTAAAATGTCTCTTAGGGATCGATAATCTGGACTTCACCATCCTATATTACTTGAGGGCCACGTGTCGTTGCATGCTCTTGGGCGACATCAAATTTTTGGTATCGTTTCCAGGTACTTCAAGTTTGATTGATGGTTTGTAGGTTAGGATATTTATTCTGCTATTCTATATTTTACTTTTTGGTTTATGTTTTTGAAGTTTACAAGTGTTTTGTGCTCAGTGTATGCTTAATAGAAGAAGCAAAGAACAACCTCTGGCTTCTTTTGATCCTGAAATTGAGAGAATCTTTCGAACGTTAACTAAAGAGAATAACGAGTAAGCCTAAGGCAACAATTTGGAGAGGTTCCAGTTTTGAATTTTCCTAGGCCGAACTTGGAGAATGCCTCTAAAGCGATCGTCAAGCCTTCCATCATGGGAAACTTTGAGTTGAAGGAAGAAATCGTGCGGTTGGTCAAAAACACTTGCCAATATCAGGGCAAGCCGCACAAGGATCCCCATAGGAATCTGATGACGTTCGTAGAGCTGAGTGAGAAATTTTACTATCAGAATGTGGCAGATGTGTATGTTAAGCTCATGTTATTTCTACTCTCGTTGATTGGTGAGGCTAAGGAGTGCTTCAAAACGAGCCAGAAGGTTCTGTCACTACTTGGGAGGATCTTTATAACAAATTCATCAACAGGTTCTTCTCTTCAAAGAGGAAAAAAGGGTTGAGAAGAAAGATATTTGATTTAGTGAAGAGAGATGGTGAAATCTTGGCTCAGGCTTGGGAACAATACAAGGGCTACTTAAGAGATTGCCTACACCACATGCAGCCGAAGGAGATTATTGGGCCCAATTTTATAGAAAGGGCTGAAGTCGGAGTTAAAAATCTCGCTTAACGCCACTGCACAAGGACAAATTCTATCCAATAGCTATGATGAGATAGAAGCTCTTTTGAACTTCATGTCAGTGGGGAGTAAAGACAATATGGACTCAAGTAGAGGAGTCACAAAAGCCAAGGTGCCAGGGAAGGTCAAAGTAGATTGTGTGGCAGAAATTCGAGCAGATATCAGTCAGATGGTGAATGTGATTAGAAATCTTGTAACCACACCAGCAAGAAGTCAGGTTAAATAGGTCCATTAGNACCAGCAAGAAGTCAGGTTAAATAGGTCCATTAGGTCCAGACTCCACCACCATCATGTTAGGTGTGTGGAGAAGTCCACATTTATTTAGGTTGTCCACTAAACCCAAAATCTATATATTTTGTGGCACAACAAGGTCGTGGTGGAGATTTTGTAGGTAATACTTACAACCAGGGCTATCGGAATACGTCAATCCCTCATAGGGAGGGAATCAGAATTTCTAAAGGTCGCAGAACAATTATCCAAGACCTCAGAGACCACAACTTGGAATTTCACTTGAGAAGACAATCAAGCAGTGGATGGATGGTTCAACAGACTCAAGTGATTAATATGCAGAAAATCTATCCATGATCTAGAGAGATAGATGGGGAAATTGGCCTTTCAGTAGACAGACATACCGCAAAGGGCACTTTCGAGTAAAACCGAGAAGAACCCCAAGGAAAATGTGAGCACAATTTCTTTGTGTAGTGGTAAACAACTAGGTGAGGTGATCCCCAAAGATAAGAAAGTGGATGAAGAGCATGACGTTATGTCAAGAAAAGAGGCTGGTGAGGCAAGAAACTCAAAGCCAAAGTTGGTAGAAACCAGTCCACCCCCTCCATTTCCACAAAGGTTTAAGAAGCAGAAGGAGGACATAGCCTACCAAAAGTTTCTTGATATGTAGGTACATGTTAACTTAAAGTTGGTGGAGCTTTTGTCGGAAGTTTTGAAGTATTCAAAGTATTTGAAGGACATTGTGGCTAATAAGAGGAGGCTGACAGAGTTTAAAACTGTGGCTCTCACAAAAGAGTACAGTCCTTGGGTGCCGAACAAAATTCCTAAGAAGCTGAAAGACCCCTGGAGCTTCACCCTTCCAATGGTTATTGGAAATAGAGAAGTTGGTTCCGCACTGTGAGTCTGTGGTGCAAACATTAATCTGATGCCTACATCCTTGTTCAAAACCTTGGTTTAAGTGAACCACGGTCCATCACAATCATTTTGCAGCTAGCCAAAAGGAATCTTACTTATCCTTACGGACTCATAGAGGACATCTTGATTTAGTTTGGACCTTTCATCTTACTGGTGGACTTCAGAATCCTAGATTACGAAGTAGATGCAGCAGTTCTCCTCATTTTGCGGAGAGGATTCTTAGCCACCGCAGATGCTGTCATAAAGGTGAAATCTGGAAAAATATCAAGGATTGTGGATGGTTAGGAGACAGTCTTCAATGTGTTTAGAGAGGCAAGGTGGATACCTCATTATGAGAATTTCACAGTAAAGCTAATGGTAGGGCCCGGAGGGTGTAAGCGGACAGTTGAGAAGCATGTGTTGCATGGGAATTTAGCAAGTTCAATATGTGATCCTAATGGTCTCACTCGGATTAAGGAGTGAGAGTGACTTTTGTCGTGCCGTGATGTTAAATCAGGCGTTGCACGGGAGGCAACCCGTGAATATCGCGCTACAATTATAACTAAGGCGCTTCGTGGGAGGCGACCCATCTATATAATAGTTTTTTTTGTTTTGCAGAGATGAACAGGACTATGGAGGCATAAAGAGTTGGGACAATGAGCTAAAAAAAGATTAAGTCTAGGGAGAGATACTTGGTGTAGGGTGCCAAGTATTAACTCTAGAAAAAAGTTCATGATGGTGTTATGGGTGGCGCACCATGCCAATCCCTGTACACAAAAAAAAATTCTAAGTGTGTGGCGTGGTGATTGGCGCGCCGCACCAGGGTGCTTATGTTTGAAATATTTTTGGTTCAATGGGTCATATTTGACCCAAGGACCTTAAGATTACCAAAAACCCATGCCCTACACCTTTATTTTAAATCTTCATTCATCCCCTCTCTTTAAAAATCAAAATAAGAAGTAAATAAAATTCTCTCTCTTCCTCAAAAATGCCATAACTCCCCTCTCCCTTGACCCCATTGGGTTCTTCTCCAAGATGATAGGTGAAGTTTGTATCTTCAATTCAAGTAAGTAACTCTCTTCTCTCTTGATTATTAAGTGTGAAAAGCATTCCCCTATACCCTACTTCCCCGAGTTAAAGACCTGAAATCACCATTGTTGGTGAAAACCTTACATTTCATAATATGGATTTCATGAGCTTTAATCTCTTAAATTCTTCCATTAAGATATTGAGCATATTTACATGCCCAAGTGATAATTTGTATCTAGTTTTAAGTCATGTTTTTCAAATTAATTAATTATATTCTCATGTATTGTATGTATATTTGTGTGCAAGAACTAACCAAGGTGATTAGCCTTTTGTTTGTAGGTGAAATATGCTAGGAAGGGCTTAATTTGATGATGCACCAGCAAGAGGGGATTTCGGAATGGAATGGAATGAAGATGGCATGAAGATTCCAAGAAGAAGGATGCCTGTGCTAGGCATCATGCCACACTGGGCGTGTGTCTCTTCCAATGCCATGCCCCACTAGTGCTGCACACGCGCGAGACCTACGCCAGGAAGTGTGCCTACACAATGGCACTGTGACATCCCAGCCAGGCTCCGCGTTCAGCTGCATGGGATGTTGGCTGACGTGTACCAACTTGCCTTGTCATGCCATGCTATTCCCAATATCAAGAATGCCTGCGCCACAAGGCCGTGTCATGATGGTTGTGTGGCACGACCAGTAGCATGACATGGAGCAATTTTCGGAAGGCCAATTTTTGCAACTTTTGACTTAGTATAAATTAAACGCTTAGCATTTTTTCCGTGACACCTGTGTGCGCTGGAGCACGAACAAGTGTTTAATTTATACTAAGTAGGAATTTGAAAAAATTTATAAAACTTCTAAGTGTTATAAAAATGGGGGAGGGGCTGACTGTGTAATACCCCGAAAGCCCTAAGATCAAACCCGGGGGTTAAAATGGAGAAAACAAAATTTTCTACATCCGTTCATAGGATGAGTCGTCCAGTAACTCATGTGGTGCACCACGAGTTGTTAAGTGACTAGTGGGGAGGAGGTTGGACGTGGTTGGGACTTTTGGCTTGTGGTTGACCACGGGTGGGACGATGAGTCGTGGTCATCACCACAAGTCATCAAGTGCATCGTGGTCAGTGGTTGGTTTTAAGGCTGAAGGTTTCTTTGGCAGTGTCCCTAACGATTTTTCACCATGAGTCATAGGGCACACCACGAGTCGTGGTCTCTCTCGTGGTGACCAGTGGTGATGAAATTCCAGTGCAGGCAACAAGAAGCAGGCCACGAGTCGTCCAGTCCCTCGTTGGGACTAAAAATGAGTATTTTTCTATGAATATGTTAAGGGATTTTCCGTAAGTTCTTAAGGTATATACTATGTTGTTTTAAGCTCAGAATAGTGTGTTTTAAGAGGGGAAAGTTCATTCTAAGCCTATTCTCTTCAATGCATGCAAGTCTAGAAGATCCTAAGGGTGATCAAGCTCAGATTCATCAAGTTTTGCCCCCAAATTTCCATAGGGCATTCAATAGGGGTATATAATCAGATTCTACTAGGTATGTAGGGTTATGAATGGGTGTATTCATCCACACCCATGCCCAATCCCTCTTCAATGCTTGAAACTCTAGTTGATGAATCTATGGGGGTTTAAACGAACATGTGAATTCTCCAAGTATCAATCATGGGTATGATCTAAGGATGTTTCTAATATTTAATTACAATTAATGGGCATATTTTACAATGTTTTTAATTATAAATTATGTTTTCAAGTTTTACAAACTATAATGCCTAGCCATGAAAGTTCATGAAAGTTGAGATCTATGATATATGTATTCAAGCATGATGAGTAGTTGTATATGATGAAAGTATGATTTTAAATTACCCATGTCCATGTTCATGTTTTCGAATGATCAAGTCTATGTCAAGCATGTAAGTATTCGGAAAACCCATATGATCAAGTATGTTGCATGATTTATCTAAATTTGATGTTATTAGCTTACCACATGGATTTGGAGTCTAGACTCCCATTATTTTTTAGCTTGTGGTATGGCTAGAGCACAGGACTCCTCATGTTATGATTTCATATTTATGCATGTATGTTATGAGTCATCTTCATCACGAGACGATGGTTCAGCTTCGTTGAAAAATAACGGAGAGCATATGCATGTTTTTGGGAGTAGTGTCTAGCACTGAGTAGGCTAAGGTTCAGTCAACCCTATGCCTCATAACTACGTGCCAACGTAGGGATGTTCATATTATTTGGGACCTCCCTTGTGAACTCTCCCTGGCCCCGAGGGCGTTCAGCTTAATATCGGTATCATGGTAGCATCATTAGCCTTGACAAGGCTTTAGACGTCTCTTCCCACTTGAGTGTAATATTTTGGACCACGTAAGCTCTATCATGGTAATGTCGACTATATGACGAGGTTTCCATTGTTCCTCATGATTTTAGTTATGCATGTTCATCCTTCATGATATTATGTTTTCAGCAGGTTTGACCCGATGTTCGATTTTACATATGATTACCAATTTTCCAGCTTTGGGTCATTCAATTCAGTTTTGATATTCAGTTATGTTCAGATCATGATTTCAGAAAATAGCATGCAAGCCTTACTCTCAGAATCTTATCTTGATTATGTT
The DNA here is from genome assembly GCA_018107945.1 of Datura stramonium. Lineage (NCBI taxonomy): Eukaryota > Viridiplantae > Streptophyta > Magnoliopsida > Solanales > Solanaceae > Datura > Datura stramonium. Next base: position 277,989 of record JACEIK010001364.1, read on the forward strand.
TTTATGACATGCATGATTTATGATTTTATTTACCTAGAAGTTTTACATACCTTACATACTCGGTACATTTCATGTACTGACTGCAAACTCTATGTTGTATCGTATTATGATACTAGCTCAGATTTTTAGGCTCAATCGCATCATTAGCCAGATTTGCAGTATTAGAACATTCCAGCCAGAGTTGGTGACTCCTCATCTTTCTATGGCCCTTCTTTTATGTTGTATTTAGTATTTTCAGTTTCACACTGTAATGAGTTAGTTGGGGTCTTATCCCATCAACTCGTCAGTAGTAGAGGCTTTTCAGAAATATCATGTATGTAGTTTCAGCCGTGTGTTATGTATTCAGATGTGTTGATATTTCCAAACTTCTGCAATATTAAGTATGTTGGACTTCCGCTTCCACTTAATTATGTTGATTTTAGATATCATGTTCATGCCATGGGTCGACTTGGAGCCTCTTAGGGTACTTTATCACGTGTCTCAATCCGGACCTATGTTTAGGTCATGGAAAACTTGGTATTATAGAGTTAGGTTTTAAAATGTCCTAGGGTGTCTAAAAGCCACGTAAAGTAGAGTCTTTTTCATGGGTGTGAATCACGGCTCACTTATGAAGAAGAGGCTACGTAACATTTTAGGAAATGTTCTCTTCCTTCATGATCTATGTCATGCAATGAAATGTCTCTCTATCCTTGTAACTCGTGTTATACACATTTGCAGAATCATGCCTTCTTGCCGCGTCAACGAAAGAAGAAATGGAAATGGAAATAGCCATGAAAATGGCAATGAGGATGGGCACCAGTAGGCCCCACCAGTTCATGAGGATCATGTACCCAAGAAAGTGGCCCACTCAGAGTTTAGGGCATCCATTCAGATGCTAGCTAAGGCCCGGACCGCCCATGTCAATAAACAGGCGGTAGCACATATCTCTCAGAATAGGAATGTGGCGGCAGCAAGACTCAGAGATTTTTTGAGGATAGACCCTCTAGAGTTCCTTGGGTCAAAGGTGGATGAGGATCCACATGAATTTATGGATGAGGTTCTGAAGATCACTCAGATCATGGGGGTGACAAGAGAGGAGTGCACCAATCTAGCCTCGTATCAGTTGAAAGGGGTTGTGCACATTTGGTTTAAGAAATGGAAGGATAGTAGGGAAATTGGAGCAGGCCCTATTGATTGGGATGAGTTTCATGCCGCATTTCTGGATCGGTTCTTCACTGATTTGTGAAACTGAAGAAAGAAAACATGATAGTTTAGGAGTATGCCTTCGAGTTCACTCGTCTGTCCAGGTATGCACCTGAGATTGTGACAGATCAGAGGTCCCAAGTGAGTCGGTTCATGCATGGGATAGCAGACTACTTAGTCAAAGATTGTTGGACCGCGATGCTGAATCAAGACATTGACTTTCCTCGGATAGTTCTTTACTACGAGCAGATAGAGGTAGTATAGGTGAGTGAGCAGGAGAGAGAGGTTAATAGGACTAGGGCTGATAGCTTCAGATTCTCCCAGCAGAGACCTAGTGGGAGACTCCAGTAGTCCCACCAGAGATCTTAAGCCCCGACGTCATCGGCTATTAGTGTGCCTTCCAAATCCAGGCACGATCAGAGGGGACTAGCATCAGGCTCTAGAGGTCAGGGAAGCAGACCTGTAGATTCCAGCATTCTAGAGTGTGGAAGGTGTGGCTGAAAACATAGGGTTAGTGTTTTCCAAGTTCAGGTGCTTGTTTTGGATGTGGGAAGCCTAGACATATTCTCATAGATTCACCAGCAGCTAGACAGGGCCATGATAGGGGCCAAGGCCCAGCCTCTCATTCAGTAGCTCCACCAACATGCCCAGCTCAGCAGGGGGCATCTACTAGTGCGGGTGGTGGTTAGCGCCAGTATAGATTTTATTCCCTAGCATCTCATCAGGAGCAGGAGGTCTCTCCAGATGTAGTCACTACCATGTTACAAGTATTCCATTTTGATGTATATGTATTGTTAGATCCAGGGGCTATATTATCTTTTCTAACGCCCTATGTTGCTAGTAGTTTCGAAGTCAGTCCCAAACCTATCAGAACCCTTCTCAATGTCTACTCCGGTCAATGATTCAGTTGTAGCTCGATGGGTATATAGAAATTGCCCTGTCATAATCCTTTAGAAAGTCACCTCAATAGATTAAGTAGAGTTATCCATGACCAATTTTGATGTTATCTTCGGCATGTATTGGCTACATGAATGTTATGCCTCAGTCAATTCTAGAACCTGTGCAATAGAGTTCAAATTTCCGAGTGAGCAAGTCCTAGAATGGAAGGGTATTTTAATTTTGCCTGTAGGTTGCTTCGTTTCCTACCTTAAGGCCAGAAAGATGATTTCTAAAGGTTATGTGTAGCATCTATTTAGGGTTAAGGATGCTACGTCCGAAACCTCGACTATCCAGTCAGTTCCAGTAGTATGTGAATACCCAGAAGTGTTTCTAGAGTACTTGGCGGGAATCCCTACCGAGCGGGAGATCGATTTTGGTATTGATCTACTTCTAGATACACAACCTATATCCATTCCTCCTTATAGAATATCCCTAGCTGAGTTAAGGAGTTGAAAAACCTCTTAGACAAGGGTTTCATCAGACCTAGTGAATCCCTATAGCGTGCACCAGTTCTCTTTGTCCAAACAAAGGTGGTTCTCTTCGTATGTGCATTGATTATCAACAATTTAACAAGGTTACAATCAAGAACCGATATCCCTCCCCATGATTGATGATTTATTTGATCAGCTTAGGGTGCCAAGTGTTTATCAAAGATAGACCTCAGATCCGGATACCATCACCTCAGGGTTCGGGAGAGTGACAACCTTCAGGACTCAGTATGGTCACTATGAGTTTGTAGTTATATCTTTTGGACTAATGAATTCTCCTGCAGCTTTTTATGGATTTGATGAATATACTGTTCAAGATGTATTTGGATATGTTTGTGATTATGTTCATAGATGATATTCTTGTATACTCTCAGAGTAAGGAGGAGCATTCCACTTGTTTGAGGGTGGTGCTACAGACTCTTAAGGATCGCCAGTTGTATGCTAAATTCAATAATTGCGTGTTTTGGTTGAACTCGGTGGCATTTTTGCGTCATGTGCGGGTGTACAGGTGGACTCTCAAACGATAGAAGCGATGAAGAATTTGCCTAGATCGGTGAGTCCTTTGGATATCACGAGTTTCTTGGGTTTAGCAGGTTACAATAGAAGGTTTGTTGAAGAGTTTCCATCCATTGCAGCCTAGTTGACTAGATTGACCCAGAAGAAAGTGAAGTTTCAATGGTTGGAGGCTTGTGAGAAGAGCTTCCAAGAGTTAAAGACTCGACTCATATCAGCACCAGTGTTGACCCTACATGAGGGTACCGATGGGTTTGTGGTATATTGTGACGCCTTGAGGATCGGCCTTGGTTGTGTATTGATGTAGCATAGTAAAGTTATAGCGTATGCTTCCAGGCAGCTGCAAGTCCATGAAAAGAATTACCCGACTCATGACCTCGAGTTGGCGGCAGTATTATTTTCCTTGAAGATTTGGAGACACTATCTGTACGGCATCCATGTAGATGTGTTTACGGACCACAAAAGCCTAAAATAATGTTTACCTAAAAGTATTTGAATCTACGTCAGAGGAGATAGTTGGAGCTTCTTAAAGATGATATGAGTATCCTTTATCATCTGAGCAAGGAAAATATTGTGGCAGACTCTCTTAGCAGGCTTTCCATGGAGAGTATATGTCATTTAGATGAGGGAAGGAAAGAATTAGTGAAGGATGTACATCGTCTTGCACGTCTAGGAGTCCGACTTGTTGACTCGACAGATAAAGGTGTCTTTGTTCAGAATGGGTCAGAATCATCCTTAGTGACCGAAGTTAAATCTAGGAAAAACGAGGATCCTATTTTGGTAAAGTTGAAGGAAAGCGTTTAGAATCAAAAGGTGGAGGTCTTCTCTAAAGCGGGAGATGGAGCGCTTTGATATCAGGGTCTCTTATGTGTTCCAGGTATGGATGATTTGAGAGATCAGATGATGCATGAGGCTCATGTTTCCAGATACTCTATACATCCAGGTGCCACCAAGATGTACCGTGACCTACAGGAAGTATATTGGTGGAGTGGCATGAAGAAGGACATAGTAGGATTTGTGGCTAAGTGTCCAAATTGTCTACATGTGAAAGTGGAACATCAAAGACCTAGAGGTGTTCTTCAAGGCATTAGTATTCTTATGTTGAAGTGGGAGGAGATCAACATGGACTTCATTACAGGGTTGCCTCGCACTCATCGACAATATGATTCTATTTGGGTGGTGGTGGACAGGCTGACTAAGGCAGCTCTTTCCTACTGGTCAAAACTACTAATTCATTGGAGGATTATGCTACATTGTACATTCGGGAGTTATTTCGATTTCATGGAGTGCCATTTTCCATCATATCAGATATAAGTACTCCGTTTACCTCCCAGTTTTGGAAAATATTTCAGAAGGTACTTGGTACTCAGGTCAAGCTTAGCATAGCATTTCACCCGCAAATAGATGGTCAGACCGAGTTGACCATTCAGACTCTTGAGGACATGTTGAGAGCGTGTGTGGTTGATTTCAAGGGTAATTGGGATGATCATTTTCCTCTCATTGAGATTGCAATAAAAACAGCTACCATTCCAGCATTCAGATGGCTCCGTTTGAGGCTCTCTATAGGTAGAGATTTAGATTGGCTATTGGTTGGTTTAAAGTCTGTTAAGCTTCTATGATAGGACTAGATTCAGTCCATGAGGCTATGGGGAAAGTTTAGCTTATAAGGGACGGGTTGAAAGCAGCTCAGAGTCGCCAAAAGTCCTATGCCGATGTGAGAAGGAGGGAACTTGAGTTTGAAGTTGATGATTGGGTGTTTCTGAAGGTATCTCCTATGAAGGGAGTGATAAGGTTTTGGATGAAAGGGACTCTCAATTCCCGTTATGTGGGTCTATACCAGATTATGAAATGGGTTGTAAAGCTAGCATATTAGTTGGATTTTCCATCAGAATTAGGTTCAGTTCATCCAGTTTTCCATTTTTCTCTTTTAAAGAAATGCTTGGGTGATCAATCTCTAGTTGTTTCAGTGGAGAGTGTAGGTGTGAAGGATAGCCTTAGATATAAGGAGGTTCTAGTGGAAATACTTGATCGCCAGGTTCGAAGGCTAAAAAACAAAGAAGTAGCTTCAATCAAGGTTTTATGGAGGAACCAGCATGTCGAGGGAGCTACATGGGAAGCCGATGCAGATATGATGGCTAAATACCCTCATCTATTCCCTCCCAACTCAATTTCAGCTTGAGGGATCAATTTCCTCCTTAGTACTCTGTTCAGTTTCATGTTTAGTTCATGTACCCCAGTTTCTTTCATGTCAATCTATGTATGTATGATTCATGAAATTAGTTCAGTCATGTAGTTCAATTCAGAGTCAGTCACTCCATCAGTTTTCAGCTTAAATGTCTAGTATTTGAAAATGGTGATTGTATTTCTTAGTTTCAATATGATTTCCCACATTCGAGGATGAATTTTCCCAAGAGAGAGATATTGTAATACCCCGAAAGCCCTACCACGGGTGAGACCATGAGTCGTGGTCATCACCACGAGTCGTTAAGTGGGTCGTGGTCAGTAGTTGGTTTGAAGATTGAAGTTTTCTTGGAAGTTCCCCTAATGGTTTGTCACAATGAGTTATAGATCACACCACGAGTCGTGATATCCATCGTGGTGAACATTTGTGATGAAATTCTAGTGCAGGCAACGAGAAGCAGACGACGAGTCATGGTGATGGGCATCAGTCATCCAGTCCATGGTTGGGACAGGCAGTCAGTATTTTCCTGCGAATTTATTAAGCAATTTTCTGTAATTCCTATATTCCTAAGGTCTATACTACATCATTTTAAGCTCATCATAGTGTGTTTTAAGAGGGGCAAGTTCATTCTATGACTATTCTCTTCCATGCATGCAAGTCTAGAAACTCCTCAGGGTGATCAAGCTTAGAATTCCAAAAGTTTTTCCCCCAACTTTCCTTTGGGCATTCAAGAGGGTTGTATAATCAGATTCTTCAAGGTATGTGGGTTTATGAATGGATGTATTTATCCACACCCATTCCCAATCCTCTTCAACTCATGAAATTTTAGTTGATGAATCTATGGAGTTTTAACCCAACATGTGAATTCTCTAAGTATCAATCATGGGTATGATCTAAGAATGTTTCTAATGTTGAACTATAATTAATGGTCATATTTTACAATCTTTTCAATTATAAATTATGTTTTCAAGTTTTACAAACTATAATGCCTAGCCGTGAAAATTCATGAAAGCTGAGATCTATGATATATGTATTCAAGCATAATGAGTTGTGTATGATGAAAGTATGATTTCGAATTACCCATGCCCATGTTCTTGTTTTTGTATGATCAAGTCTATGTCAAGCATGTAAGTATTGGGCAAGACCATATGATCAAGTATGTTGCATGATTTATCTAAATTTCATGTTATTAGCTTACAACATGGATTTGGAGTCTAGACTTCCATTATTTTTCAGCTTGTGGTATGGTTATAACCCAGGGCTCCTCATTTTATGATTTCAGATTTGTGCATGTATGTAATGAGTCAGCATTGTCACTAGACAATGGTTCAAATTCGTTGAAAAATGGTGGAGAGCATATGCATGTTTTGGGAGTAGTTTCTAGCACCGAATAGGCTAAGGTTCAGTCAACCCTATGCCTTAGAACTACGTGTCAACATCGGTATGTTCATATTATTTGGGGCCTCCCTGGTGAGCTTCCCTTGTCCCCAAGAGTCTTTCAGCTTGATATCGATATCATTGTAGTGTCCTTAGCCTTGGCAAGGCTTTGGACAGCTTTACCCACTTGAGTGTAATAGTCAGGACCACGTAATCTCTATTGTGGTACTGTCGGTTATATGACGAGTCTTCCATTATTCCTCATGATTTTAGTTATGCATGTTCATCCGTCATGATATTATGTTTTCAACAGGTTTGACCCAATGTTCAGTTTTACTTATGATTACCAGTTTTCCAGCTTTGGGTCATTCGATTGAGTTTTGATATTCAGTTATGTTCGGATCATGATTTCAGAAAATAGCATGCAAGCCTTACTTTCAGAATCTTATCTTGATTATGTTTTTATGATATGCATGATTTATGATTTTATTTACCTAGAAGTTTTACATACCTTACATACTCGGTACATTTCATGTACTGACTGCAAACTCTATGTTGTATCGTATTATGATACTAGCTCAGATTTTTAGGCTCAATCACATCATTAGCCAGATTTGCAGTATTAGAACATTCCTGCCAGAGTTGGTGACTCCTCATCTTTCTATGGCCCTTATTTTATGTTGTATTTAGTATTTTCAGTTTCAGATTATAGTGAGTTAGTTAGGGTCTTGTCCCATCAACTCGTCAGTAGTAGAGGCTAATCAGACTTAACATGTATGCAGTTTAAGCCATGTGTTACGTATTCAAATGTTATGATATTTTCAGACTTCCATAATATTAAGTATGTTAGACTTTCGCTTAATTATGTTGATTTTAGATATCATGTTCATGCCATGGGTCAATTTGGAGCCTCTCGAGGTTCTTTTTCCCGTGTCTCAATCTTTACCTATGCTCGGATCGTGATAGACGGGTTCCGATACCTAATTGACTGTGAAGCCGACTATATAGCATCTGTAATTGTAACACCTAGGCCTTCCAAGCCCCTTATCACAATAACCTAGAGTAAACATCTGGACTCATTAGGTCTCAACTACCACATATAAATAACTGAAATGCCGATAAGGCCATGACTATGCTAAATCAAGCAACAAAAAGCTGACACGGCCACAAATTGAATCATACTACACATAGTATGTCCACAAAGCCTCTAATGAGTAAACTGAATTGATGGTCAGAATAGGGCTTTGACCTACCCGTAACTATAATCCAAAAACTCAAGCTGAAATAACTAAGCCCTAGCTCCAAGAAGAAAGGAGCATAGAAACACATCCGCTGATCTCACGAACCGCTACTGCAACTGGCATCCCAGCCTCTACCTGCACCTGCTGCACGAACGCAGGTCCCCAAGCAAAGAGACATCAGTACGAGTGAAATGTACTGGTATGCAAAGCTGAAGTCTGTAAACATATAAGATAGCAATGATAACTGAGCTAGAAATAAGGAATAGTAATAACCTGGAAATGGAAACCTTATAATAACACAATACTGAAGTGCAAATGCAACCAAGTAATGCACAAGCAAAGCTATAACTGTAATGTCGGCGACCAACCGACCATAAAATTCATGTAACAATGCCTTCAGCCAGTGTACCACACTAGGGTAAAATAAAAATATCCCTAGCTGGTGTACTGTACTGGGGTAAAATTAAAATATCTCCAACTAGTGTACCATATCGGGGTAAAATAAAAATATCTATAGTCGGTGTATCATACCACGGTAAAATAAAAATATCTCAATCATAATCATGAATGGAGGCGATAGAGCTTATAATGAGTCAATTTAACACATATAGCATTGAAATTACAAATGCTAAATCTGTGGTCGGAATAGATCTCTTTTATAACACATAAATGCAAATGTGCTAGCAAATATGCACACATATCATGTAAAGCTGTCAAATTATATACAAACATTTCAACTCAATGACTCGAAGGACTATTGGAGGTTTAAGCAGCATAAGAACTTTAGTAGGTTTACAAGCAATGTCCTATAAATAATCTTACCAATTTAGTGTATCGCTTGAATAGAAGCACATACATTCTCATTTTTATACAATCCTGTAACATCTGAAAACTACATATATATACTGCCCATAAGGTGGTTCCTTTACATTGATCGTCAACTATACATTGGAATTTTATTATCAAACTTATCACATCGATGAGCACATATAGTTCTTAATTCTTTTGTCTTATTTGCAGGAAAACATGGAACTTATCACTTGAAACTTGGAGTTATTTATTATAACGCTTAACATATCCATAGAGTTGAGAGCTGAAGTGTAGACATACGATGTGTGAGACTTCGTATAACATATAAATTCATATGTGGTTAACTGAGTGACCTCTAGAAGACTTCCTGGGATTTAAAAGTTCTGAGCTTAACTGATCATTAGCATAGCCAGCGCCTATACTTACTTAGACATTAGGAACATTAGTATGTGGGAGAATCTCTCCTCTGAATTTAGGAAATTAAAATTATAACTCAATAAGAGCTAAACATATAGATGTATGACTTGAGTATAACTAAAACAATTCAATTGTATGTTATAACATGAAAATCTTATACATTAGGAATTCTTACTGAAAAGACTTATAAATACTTATGTTGTTAGACTTCTATGCAACTTCAAATACTTGAATGAGACATTAGCATGATTCTTGGAATCTCATTTCTTGAAAACTTCTTATATTAGTGATTAGTTGGTAATTTACCAACTCATTAGACTCTTAATCATGAGATTTAGCTTAGTTTTCAAGTCATTTAGATGAATGTTATGTCCTTTTTGCCTTTTATGTGTAGGTATCTGAGTTGCATAGAAAGAGCAAGAAGTAGAGTAAAAAGGAAGAAATCAACTGAAAATCAATGCTACATTGAAGGATATCGGTGAAATGCGGTCAAATGCAGATAACCACTGATTTGAGGAGAAAATGCAACCAGTGGCCACGAACATGAACTGGCGACTCGTTGTTTAAATCGCCAACAGGTGTTGGAACTTGATGGACCGAGGAGGAAATTAATCGGCGGATCATGAATGGAAGCCAGAAAACTACCAAAGAGTCATCGAATGGTCTTGGAACATCACTGGATAGTAGAAGAAAACAAACAGTGGTTCAAAGAATACAACAGGTGAACCACGGGTTCCATTGCAAGTGATAAAAGCCTCAATGCGGGCAATAATGTCTAGCACTGAATAAAAGGAGATTGGTTTCCCTATTTTTGTATATAGTCCAGAATAAAGTACTCTTTACACACTTTTTAGCTTTTTGAACATTCTTTTTGCTTTGGAGAGTGAAAACCCCATTGGAGGAGATTGTTGAATATTGCTTTTCCTATTTTTCATCTTCTTCCTTAGCAAGGTATAACCATTGTTGCAGACATATTTTGAGTTTGAATTTTCTTTATCTTAGTAATGAAATCATTGAGTTTATTAATGAATATACTCTTTAGTTTCTTAATAATGAGTAGCTAAATCATCAACTAGAGGTGTGTAATGATGGGTACTTAATTAGATTGGTTATTTCTAGATTCCTGTCAATATTGCTTAATTAGTGTAATTCTGTTGAGTTCTCTCTAATTTATAATTGATGATCCATAGTTGCAAATGTGGGTCTACTTTTCTTACTTGATTTCACTTGAAAGAGAAGAATTCAAGTATTGAGAGGGATTTTGGTGGTGGAAATGGATGTGATTGTGTGGAGTTGGGCTAGAAATAGACAGAACCCATATTCATAATCCCAGTTAATAGTTGATGACTAGAGATAGCTCAGCTATTAACCCAAACTCTATTGAGCTAATTGAATTGTGTCTTTAGGTTCAAAAGGACTCGAGAAAAAGGCGTCCATGAGGTCGAAAAATGTAGGGTTCCATCTCCAATGTTATTTACACTTATTCGCAATGATTTGATGAGCTAGCATATCCTTATTTGATTAGCACCCCGTCTATGCCATACCTCTAGTCTTCACTTATTATTGTCTATCAATTTTTGTTATTTTGCTATTTTAACTAGCTGGATTTAATCCACAATAGTGTTGACTTCATTTTTCTCCCAAAAATATACTTTTTTATTTCTCTTGATTGGTGCGAGTTAATTCAAATTTCCTAAAACAACGCTTGCGCAAATCATTCACTAGTCTCTATGGGATTTGACCCCGACATACGTCGAAAATATTTGTTTTGAGCAATGACCGTGTACGCTCTCTCATTAAGAGGAAATTATCAAAAATAGTGTTGTTGCTAGGGACTAGCACTTGATATCCTTGTGTTGTTTGTTAATTTGAGTTCATCGTGCATATTAGTTACTAACATTGGTCTAGTTGTTGGTTATTAGGGTGAATTCATATGAGCCAACATTCGCAAGCAGGGGATAGTTAGGCTGAAGGTAACATAGAGCATGAAGAGGATAACCTGGTTATGCCTGAAGTTGCAGGGGCCATTCGCCTACCAGCCATGGTAGGGAATGCAATGTTTCATGTCACGAGTACAATATTACACTTGTTATAGATGAAAGGGCTCTTCGAGGGTAAACTGAGTGACTATGAAAACTACCACTTGAGTAATTTCTTAGGGAGTTGCAACCCTTCAACATAACGAATATATGGCAAGAGTCTATCAGGTTAAGCCTCTTTCCGTTCTCCCTAACAGAAGAGGAGACTATGTGGTTGGAGGAGCTCCCTCCGGGTTGTATCACCTCATGGAAAGAACTGACTGAAACTTGTTTGGATCATTTTTTCCCTCCCTAAAAAATGTTGCAGCTGAGGGATGATATTACAAAATTTAGGTAAGAGCCAGAGGAGCCTTTTCATGAAGTATGGCTAAGGTTCAAGAAGATGGTGTCCCTTTGCCCTAACCATGGTCTCCCTGATGGAGTGCTCCTTCAAAACTTTTACCAAGCCCTAGTCCATCAATAAATCTGTTGTCAATAATTTAGCAGAGGATCAATTATGGATTAGACATATAGGTTAGCTAAGGCCCTCTTGGATAGAATGAAAAAGACGAATCGGGCATGACATACGAGGGAGACTAATGTATCGTCACATGATGTTGGTTCTAGTGTGTTAACAGCTAAAATGTGAAAATGAGATGTAGAGCGAGATGTAAATATTTCTAAAATGATGACTCAACTGAAGTGAATGACTAAACATTTGATAGGGTTCGGGCCCAAATTTCTGAGTGTTGTAGGTATACAAGGTCCAATGAAATTTCAAGGGGAATTATCACCACAAGGATACGAGGAGGAGTGCCTATACATGGAAAATCAGATGGGGGGTTCTCGACCCAGGTACCAAGGAACTAGTCAAGGCCCTTGGCACCCACGAGAAGAGAACCAAGGTTGGAGAAACTGCAACGCACAGGGATGGGCCGATAGAAATGAGAGATAGGGAAATAGAGAGAAAAATCGTGAGAGAAAGCGATATCATCGAAGCTTGAATCCATATGTTCCCCCTCCTAACACTGAGAATGCCCAAGCTCAACTAGGTGTGAGCGATGCAGGGAGCTCAAAATTAAATAGATCTTAGCAAGGTTCTCAAGAAAGTTGAATCAACCGACAATGGGGTCAAGGAACATAAAGGGGAGGTTCCTAAACTTTCCCAAGCTGTGAGTTCACACTCAGCTTCCATCAAGCATTTAGAAGCTTAAATGAAGCACTTATCCTCTCAAATGAACCCCCGAATTAAGGAAACACTTCCAAGTGATACAATGCCAAACCCTAAGAAAGATAGTCAATGCATGGCCGTTGTTATGAGGAGTGGTAAAATGCTTGGAGATGCAGGCATTAATCCCAAGGAAGTTGTTTCTCCTATGTAAAATGATGAAAAAGAATCTGATGCGGTGCCAAAAGCACTAAATGATTGTGATCATGTTGAGGATGAAGGTGAGGGAGATGTTGATAAAGTTCGCAAAAATGATTATGAAGAAAAGGTAGGAATGAAGGCCTCAAGTGAGAAAGAAAGAGAACCAAGAGTTCTACCTCCTTATATCCCAGCGGTTAGCCAAGAAAAGAAGGATGATCAGTTCAGTAAGTTTATCGACATGCTCAGCAAACTGTCCATAAATATACTGTTGGTGAATGCTTTACTTCAAATACCCGAATATGCAAAGTTCATGAAAGAGTTGTTGAAGAAGAAGAAGGTGGTAGATGTGGGTACAAGAGAGACAACATATAATTGTAGTGCTATGATGATGAGCAACATTTCCCCAAAATAGGAGTATCTAGGAGCCTTCACAATTTCTTGTACTATTGGGTTGTGTGTGCTCAAGAAAGCCCTTTGTGGTCTTGGGGAAAGTATAAATGTGATTCCCCTCATAATCTTCAAGAACTTGGGCTTGGGAACACAAAATTTACATCAATTTGATTGTTAATGGTTGATCGCTCTATCAAGAAACCTATGGGTGTGTTAGAGGATGTATTGGTGATAGTAGATAAGTTTATTATACTGGCTGATTTTATGGTTCTTGGTTGTGAGATGGATGTAGAAGTTCCAATCATTTTGGGGAGATGTATAGCAAGGTGAGCTCAAGCTCGGGGTTGGATTTACATTAACATTGGAAAGATATCAATGCAGTAAGAACAAGAATTAATAGAACAACCATGAAAGAAAACATGGAAAAAACAGATGATCAACAATTACATTTCAATACAATTGTTCCTAACCTCAGCAAGAAGTGAATTTAGCCACTCATTTGTGGATTAAACATCGTTA
>JACEIK010001365.1:0-39902 GCA_018107945.1 Datura stramonium
ATATATATATATAAAGAAATTTTTGTCAATTTACTAAGGACTATTCTGAAAAAGACCTATATTTGCAAGAAAGTGTGACAAATGGGAAACAGACGATCAATTTATTCTTTCTATTTTCACGGTAATCTTTTTTTTAATTTTATTTTTAACGGTCATTATTTTCGAAGATTATAAATATTGTAATTAAATATGAGAAGATGATACACATAGCAGAGTGAATATTCAATAAAAAGAAGTGATATGTTAAGATATAAGTAAAAATAAAATAATTAAAAATTCATCCTAATTAATGAATAATTTTCTATACGTATAATATAATTTTTTGATAAAAATATTCAACTATTCTACATGCTGAATTATATATATTACGTCGCTAAGCTAAGTTTGTAAATAAGAGCAAATATTTGCATTTTTATAATGACAAAGACGCAGTTGATCCCAACTATATTGAAAGATAAAAATAAAATTATTTTGTAAATCATAAGAATAATTTTGAACTTTTCAAAAATAAAAAAAATAAATAAATAATCAAAAAAGAAAGAGTTGCATGCCAAAAGACATTTTAAGACATGCAAAGCATTGCTTTGCATGGTTACTAATCAATCGATTAGAGATATGCCTACCACAAAAGTCAAGCAAATATTAATTTATTTAAGAGGTTAAACTTAATAATTACGAATATTAATATATGATATACATACGTTTCTTATTATATTATCAATTTTGTAAAATTTTGAAATCTCAAATTTAATGACTTGCAACAAAATGCACTTTGCTTCATCTATAATTTAGGTTTTATGTTATGTTATCGAACGCAAAGACTTCACTTGTTGAAGGATAATTGAGATCTAGAGTATCGTTTAAATTCTGTAATATATAATTTTAAATTTAATTAAATTTTAATAAATATCGAATATCGAATAAATAATTAAATTAAAAAAAAAAATCTTAAAACTACCTCATGATTATGCTTTAAAATTCATCAACCCAAAGTCAAAATAAAAAGAAATCAATTTTTAAAAATTGACTGTTAATCCTTAAAGCATGAAAACGAACTTTAAAGTCATACTCCTAATTAATCAAAAATAACTTTTTAAAAGATGTTAGATTTTACCATAACATTAGTACTTCTTTTAAAGGATAAAATTCACAAATAATAATGATCATTTTTTAATTTATATAATTAAAAAATAATTATTATCATGAAGTTTTAAATTTTTATACGTGAGAATTTTAAGATATTGTCACCACATTTCATATTTGTAAAATCTAAAATTAAAGTCGTTATGTAAGCTATTTTTAACTTCTGTGAGAACTAAAGAAGTGGCTAGCTCATACGTCACGCTATTACTACTATTTTAAATATTGATAAAAGCGTTTTGCTTTGTTTATTTATATTAACTAATTTACGGACACGTGTTTCGTATTTGTATATCAATATTAAATAATTAAATATAGAGTTGCGTACGTGTAAATTCAAAATGATTGAACTAGCGTTTTGGTTACCTTAGTTGCTAATCATGTTTTGATGAAATTAAGTATAGCGTTACAAGATCATCTAAACAAAATGAAAACAAAAAAAAATTCAACACTTATGCAGAAAAGTGCAAGAATTACATAAAATACAAGTTACCATGATGGACATAAAATATAGCGCGACGAGTAGTTAATGCTGCGGAGTTTGAGAGCTGCTTACATGGTTATGGACATTTAAATACAATAAAACCTGCCAACCAGTAAACAGAAGGGTAAATGAAAATATTTGAAAAACTATCAAAGAAGAAAGAATGCAACAACTTCGCCCATCGCCTATTAAAAAGGTGTAGAAATATGATCGTAAAAAGCACTTAAAAGATATATATTTTTAAAGTATTAGTCAACGTATTACGAGATCTTCATTAGAGAATCATATATAAATATTGTTATGTGGTAGAAACTTAGAGGTGAAATAATTGAAAGGTGAAAAGGTAGTGGTGAAAAGATAGTATGTGAAATAATAATTAAAAAAATATAATTATAATATATATATATATATATATATATATATATATATATATATAATTTAAATAATATTATTAATTGTTGAATATTATTTTAATTGTTGTTTGATAGATTGAAATTGAATTGATAATTGAGGTTTTTTTATTTATTTTATTATTACTAGTATTATTATTTATATATTATGATTATTATTTTAACTTTTCACTTTTTGGCTTAGTAATAAATATATAATGATATGATATGATAAAATATCAATATTTAATTATGTATTAATTAAATTTTAATTCTTGGAGGGGCAAAATGATAATCTAACTTTCAACAAGGGACTTCCCACTTATATAATAATATGATATGATAAATATATAAATATGATATGATATGATATGATATGATAAAATGTTAATATTTAATTATATATTAATTAAATTTTAATTTTAATTATAATTAGTTAAATATAAAAAGAAACATTGAAAATAAAGTAATATAATTATATCGAAAGCTTTAATAAAGATTTATTAATTGTTTGATAAAATATTAATATTTAATTATTTGTTTGTTTATTAATTAAATATTAATTAAATTAAATAATAATATAAGTTTATTTTTTATTTTCAACTTTCAACTTAGGGGCTTCTCACTTATATAAATAATACGATATAATATATTATTTTATCAAGATCAAGTAATAAGTAGGGTGAAATTATGCATTCTTTAACTATATATGATTAGGTGATAATTAAACAATATGTGTAATGTCTTAATATACATATATGACATTATTATTGATTTGATGTTAATACATAAATAATGTGATTAAAAATATTTATAATTGCATTTGTTTGAAATAAGTGTATTTATTGAATATGATTTATAAATTATGTTTGTTGAATGCGTTTTATAAATAATGTGTTTTCAAAACGGTTTATAAAGTATTTTTGAATGCAATTTATAAATCGTGTTTGTAATTTTATAAATCATTTTCCAATAAAGCGATTTATAAAATGTACGCATTTCTGGAATACAATTTATAAATCGTATTTTCAAATCCAATTTATAAATGAATTAATGTGTTTTGTCCAAATGCGGTTATAAACCATTTTTTGAGAAATAGTATCATTCTTTATTAAACTAACTAATTATTCATCACAATTTTTTAATTCATAATGCAATCAATTAAAGATCGTAAATTCATTTGGATTAATACATTGGATTCCTTCTTCGTCTTCTTTTTTCTTTAAAGGTTGTATAATTGAAGAAAGAAAGAATAATATAAGAAAACATAATATATTTAAAAGTTGTTTCAATTAATCGATCGTTCTTATTATTCACTCTCTTTAGTTAAATGTACGTCGTTTCTTAAGTTTCGGTTTATATGAAGGTGTTTGATTATTAAACACATAGATTAAGAGAAAAAAAATTTGAGCTGAAATATCGCCGTGGTGGGCGAAAAGTTGGTGCAAATTAAATTATTACTAAATATTTAAAGTATGAAACCTCATAGCAAAATGTCGTTCACTTTTTTACCCTTTTAAAATAGAGTTCAAAATAATTATTTGTTAATTAAAAAATCATAAATTTTTTAATATTTAAATTTTAAAACTAATTAAATTTTATACATTAAATCATTTCTTATTTGAAATATATAGAAAAAATTACATAAATTATTATTTAGACAAATTTGAATTTATATTCTATTGTAAATTCCAATCTCCCCCAATTTAGTTGTTTTTTTATTTTTAATGTTATATTTAAGACTTTAAAAATACAATTAAAAAAACAATATCTAGTGCACAAAACATTACGTAGTGACAAATTCAGGGAAAAAATCGCATCCCAAAAAGAGTTTGATAGAAAAGCCACCTATATTCAAGCATTAATGGTTGTTTTACATAAAATTTTGATGAGTCTTTCTTAGTTTTGCATAACAATTGTAACGATTAATAACAAATAAATAATATATTTGTGATTTATATTAATTTTTCAGTGCCAAAATAAGTCAATATAAATTACAATACGATTTCGTAAGATACTTTATTATTAAAGAAATAAGTTATATAATATGTTCTAATATACTATACAACTTGGTATTCAATGTGTTTTCATAATGATAATATTTATATTGAATACTATATTCGTTAATAGTGTATATCAATTCAAATTTTGTAATAATATAACTTAAAATATACATATAATGCATGCATTTAAGTATTTAGGTAAAAATGAACGAGTTTTTATTTTTCAATCAAACGCTTATTCTACAATGATTTTGTTGATGAAACGGTGTTAGAACAAGCGAAGAAAAATAATTAGATGAATCAAAAACTCTTAAATATGATCATTTATCAATTTAAAATTTAAGAATTTTCCATGCTTCTCTGTTCAACGGTTTCAAATTTCTCTCAATCCAAATGACATGGACTACTTCATTATGGGAAAAGAAATTATTTTCCTCTATCTATTAAGTAATCTTTTAATTATATACATTAAATACCGATAAACCGTAAAATCTCATGTATTTTTGGTAGGTTGATGTCTATAATTAAAGAAGATGACATATTTGATATGGTTATTTTAACTATCTAATAGATGAATGAAAATGAGCACAAAAGTTTTTTTCTTCAAAATTTGGATCAGTATTTAATTAGAACTTTTTATTAAAAATTGAAATTTGATCGAGCATGAAACGGGTATTTGAGTGTGGAAATGAAATATCTTGTCGTGGTTGGTGATCCCATTCATGTGTATATATTTGCTACTTGTGTATCCTGTTCATGACTTTCTCCCACAACTTGGTGAATACTGTTTTTGGTCTTGCATCATTTTGGAACATTAGACATGACTTAAAAGCTCACTCCAGGGCTTTCTCCCATTGTTTGTAGGTATGATGTGTCTGATCATGTTTTTCCCCATGTTTTGTCACAGTTGCACTATACCTGTTCAATTGTTGTCCTAGTTAATGAATATTTCTTAAAAAAGATTAGTAAACGAATCGCAGCAGAGATAATTTAAAATGAAAAAAAATAATATCGCTAATTATGAGCACATTAAAAGTATCATTGGGACCATTAATTGAATGGTAAACACAGATATTTGCTGAAAAACAATTAGAGAGAATAATTATAACCTTCCAAACTAAATTAACTATTAATTAAGTATATATTTCATATCAAATAAATCCATATCGATATAAGCAATTTAAACCAACTCATATGCCAAACAAACAAGAAAAGGCAAGTTTGGACTTTTCCTTTTTTATTATTTTGTAATGATCCCATTATTTGAGACTCAATCTTAGAATCCGTTCAGAGTATTCAAAATTTAATAAATATGTATAAAAAAATTGATCGATATATATATTAAGCGTAATTTTACTACATCACATGTATAATTTTAGAATGGTGTTAAATTTGGTCACGGCTTGAATTATATGTGGGCTACGCCACTTTGAAATGAAGTTGGTAAATGAGGACAAATATGTTCGTTTTATAGCGACAAAGGCATAATTAATCCCAACTATAATAAAAGATAAAGATAAAATATTTCGTAAATCATAAAAATAATTTTCAAGCCTCCCCTCCCCCAAAAAAAAGAAAAGGGGTTGCATGCCAAGACTGAAGGAACTTTTAAGACATGCAAAGCATTACTTTGCATGGTTACTAGTCAATCAATTAGAGATATGCACCTACCACAAAAGTCAAACAAATATTAATTTATTTAAGAAGTTAAACTTAATAATTACGAATATTAATATATGATATATATACGTTTCTTATTATATTATCATCTTTATAAACTTTTTTGAAATCTCAAATTTAATGACTTACAGCAAAATGCACTGGCTTCGTCTTTAATTTAGGTTTTATATTATGTTTATCGAACGCAAAGACTTTACTTGTTGAAGGATGATTGGGACCTTCGGGTCGGTTTTAGAAATGGACTCTGCGATATACAATTTTAAATTAAATTAAATTTTAATTAATATAAATAATAGACATTAAATTTTACATGTGAAATTTTAAGATTTTTCATAAAATTAACGTCATTATGTAGCTATTTTTCTATTATAGAGCTGAAAACGCTATTACTACTCTTTTAAGAAATGTTGATAAAAACTTTTTTTCTTCAGTATTTATTCAATATAATATATTCTATCATGATTAAGTAATAAGTAGGGTGAAAATATGCATTCTTTAACTAGGTGATAACTAAACAGTATGTGTAATATACATATATAACATATTATTGTGATTTGATGTCAACAATGAATTAAGCAAATAAATATTTGTTGTTGTATTTGTTGAATGCAATTTGTAAAAATTGTGTTTATTAAATGTGATTTATAAATAATGTTTGTCGGTATTTGTTTTTATAACTCGTGTTTATTGTGTTTGTCAAATGCTATCATTTTTCATTAAACTAACTAATTTTCATCATAATTTTTAACTCAGTGCAAAGAAAATAGAATTGAAGAGTGTAACTTCATTTTGGAATACGTTGAATTTCTTCTCTCTTTTTTTTTTAAGGTTTTATAATAGAAGAAAGCAAATAAAATATAGAGACACAATATAATTTTAAGTTGTTTCAATTAAGTTCTTGTTATTCACCCTCTTTGATTAAATCAACATTATTTCTTCCATTTCAATTTATGTGAAGTATTTGATTGAGCAAATACATAAAGAGAAAAAGAGTTTCTTTTTATGCTGAAATCTATCATAAAGGGTAAAATAAAATGTTTAATATTAAGTTATTACTAAACATTTGAAGTATGAAGCCTCGTAGCAAAGTATAATTCACTTTTATCCTTTTAAAATAGAGTTCACAATTAAAAAAAAATAGTCATTTAATTATAATTTATAAAATTCAAAAACATGATTTAAAATATAAAACATTTAAATTTTATATGTTAAATCATACTTATTTGAAATATATATAAAATTTTGTATTTAAAAATTTAAAAGCGATTACTATTTTACTTTTTAATAAATAATTATACATTGAATAAATTATACTTATAGTGCAAAGCAATCTTATGTTTAGGATTTTGAAAATACAATTAAAGAAAAATTACGAATTGTGCAAAATATTTTGCGTTAATAGGGTCAGGAAAAGTCGCCTTATAAAAGAGTTTGATATAAGCAATCTGTAATTGCAAGCATTAGTGGTTGTTTTACATATTTTGAGTCTTTTTTAGTTTTGTGGCATAACAATTACTTAACGATTAATAACAAATAATGTGTTTGTGATATGATATCAATTTATTGTGCCAAAACAAGTTAGTAATAAGTGCAAATACGATTTCATAGTCGCCCCAGTGTTTAGCGAATAAGTTATACTATATATCCTAAATTCTAATATATTATACAACTTTGTGTTCAACGCGTCTTTATAATGATAATATTTATATTAAATGCTAAATCTGTTAATAGAGTATCGTAATACATATTTGTTATAATATACTTAGCGAGGAAATATACATATAATGCATGCGTTTAAGTGCTTTAAATGCAAAAATACTTGACTATTTTATTTTCAATTAAATGTTGATTCTATATCGATTTTGTTGATAGTAAGTATTAGAACAAGCGAAGGAAGATATTATATTGGATTAAACTTCTTGCGTATGGTATTTATCGATTTAAAATTTAAAATTTTCTTTCTAAATTCTTATATTGTTACACAAACACATCTTTTAAATATTATTAAATGCCCCACATTTTTAAAATCATTAACTATTAATATGAGCAACGTGAGACGATAAAGCAATACTAGTATTTCCCAAAACTTAAGCAACAGGGATTCCTAAAATTTCATTTGCAAGTGATACTCCTAAATATTTTTTATGGAGTTCAATTTTTGGCAATCAAAAAATCAATTTCAAGTTTTTAACTTATAATCGTGTTTGTTTGTTGAGTCTATAATATTGAAGTGAAATAATGATTTTGGAGGTATCATGAGTAAAATGTTATATAACAAATTATTTTGTTAAATATTAAGCGTGAAATAAGTATTATGAGTAGAATAATTGAAAGGAATATTTTGGTCACGATACTTTATGATAAAATATATATAAATTTTAAGTGAAATAGGTATCATGAGTGAGATAATATTAAAAAAAAATATTTACTCATGATACCTCTTAATAATATATAATAGTTCAAATTTCTCGAAGTATCATAAAATTTCAATTATATAAGTTCAAATTTCAGGAAAATAAATTATGGGAGTGTGTGATTTGAATTATTGATTGGTCTATGTAAATGTGTTTGCCACATGAAAATTGATCACAATCAAATATGTATTTGTTTCCAATCATCGTGTAAATCCTACACAGAGAATAGATTGGTTACCGTTTAAAAAAGAAAAATGAGTTCAAAATAAAATATATTACATGCTATAACTGAAAAAGATGATCCGGTGATATAAAATTATTTACATTGATGATATATATTACTTTAGTTCATTTTCAATGAGCAATGTGGTAAAAGTAATTATTGTGAATTTCTCTCCCCTTTAATCATATTAAATGGACTCTAAGTAAAAGTCTAATTGGGCTAATCTATTTGGAGTGGATTGAACTCATCCATGGGCTTCAAGCCCAGAGGCTTGTCTTTTTTAATTGAAGCAAGAGAGCTTTGATCTGAAGATCAATATACTTTAGGAATTCCACAAATTGAATATAGGTGTTCAAGATAAGGATTATGAATCAAAGAATTCTTTCTCCATGTAGAAACTCTAGAGATTGTAACCATACATTGTATTTTGAAGTTAAATATTATTTTTCTCATCTCAATTTATGTGATGGTATTTCCGATTTGATATGGTGTTAAAGTAAAGAAAGAGAAAAATTTTAAACTTGTGTTAAAATAAGGTATAAATTTTTGTGGCTATAAAGAATCTTGTTACGGGAAAAATAAAATTTTAGAGGATTAAGTTAGTTTTTAAATATAGAAATGTGTTATTTTTCAGGACCAAATAAAAGGGAAGAATGCCATAGTTTGGAATGAAGGAAATACTCCTGTTTCATTTTAATTCTTAGGTATACTAAAAATAGATTGTTTCAAAATATTTGCGAGTTTTCAAAATTCCAAGAGATAATTATTACATGTTTTTTCAATTCTACACTTAGTATTTAAAGTCATTCTAAAATGTGAAAAGAGTTATTATTGTATGTTTCGAAAAAACTAATAGGGTTTTATTAGTCAAATTACTATCTCTATTAATTTTTTCTTAATGGGTGTGCAAATCTTATCCTAGCAATGAAAATGAAAAAGAGATAGTACAATTTTGTTCCTCTTGCATCTCAATTTATGTGGTGTTTCACTTTCGACACAAAATTTAAAGAGAAAAAAGAAATTATTTTAAAACTTGTAGTTAAAATAACTCGAGAGAAATTTTTATGGTTGTACGTAAATACCGTTAAATGTAAAATAAAAACTTTAAAGTTAAACTATTACAAATATATTTTTTTAAAATGACTAAAAAAATAAAATTTGTTATGAAATAATAAAGAAGGAATAATAATTTTGTAGAAAAAGAGAGAAGGAGAGAAATTCTTATTTCTCTTGATGGGATGAAATACAATGAAGGAGAACCTCTCTGTTATAGGGAATAATTCCTCCTTTTCTCCAAAAACTATAATATAAGCATATGTATCATTCTATTAAATCTCACGCTATAGGCATTCACCATAATACAAATATGTTATAACCTCCCCGCTTGAATGTCTATTTGATAGATAATGTGTCACCGTTAAAACCTTACTAGAAAATTCGGTGCAAAAAACTAGTGAAGGAAAAAAGTGTACGTATCTAATAATCTCGCATTTTAGGCGCCTCATTAAAAATGCTACAAGGAAAACCGGGTAGGACAAAGCGCCGTAAGGAAAAGAGTCACAGTGACGTATTAACTCCCCCTAATTAGGACATTCTTGAATCTTTGCATCTCGATCTTGTGCACCATCTTCTTGAAAGTTGCAGTTGGTAGAGGCTTGGTGAATAAAATCGACCACGCTGTCACTTGAGCGAATGCATTACCGTTGATATCACCATTCTTTTAGAGCTCATGTGTGTAGAAAAGCTTTGGCGCGATGTGCTTCGTTCTATCTCATTTTATGAATCCTCCCTTTAGTTTTGCTATGCATCTTTGCATTATCTTCATATAAAATTGTGGGTACTTTTTAACATTTCAAATCACATTTTGTAATGAGATGTATCATGGACCTCAAACCACGCACATTCTGACTTGCCCTGCATGAATAACTATTATCTCGGCATAGATTTGATGAAGTGGCTACGAGAGGCGCTGCCGATCTCAGATATGGCAGTCTGCTCACTTTATGTGAACACGTAAGCCAGGTTTGAGATCGAGCTTTGTGTGGGATGGATAAATATCAGCATTAGCATAACTTGATAAGATCGGAATTTGCAATTGTTAGAATAATATAAGTTTATATCGGCGGTCCTTTTGATATCTAACATTATGTTTGATCCGTTCCAATATCTCCTAGTGGAGCAGAACTATATCTTGTTAACAAATTAACCAGAAAAGGCTATATCGGAGTCTTGTAGTGTTGGCAAGATACATTAATTCACCAATTGCTAAGATATGGTACTTGAGGACCAGAATTTCCTAACTTTTCTCCAAAAGATGAAACTTTTTCATTTATAATATAAGATATGTATCCTTTACAATCTGAAATACCTTTATGAACGCATTCCAGCATAATACAAATATGTTTATAACACTCCCATGAATGTCTATTTGATAGATAATGTGTCTCGTTAAAACCTTACTAGAGAAACTCCAATGGAAAAAATCTAGTGAAGGAAAAGAGTACTTATATGTATCTAATAATACGCATTTTAGTTGCCTCATTAAAAACCTTACAAGGAAAACAGGTGGGACAAAACCTGGAAAAGATACAACGCGTATTAACTCCCCCTTTGAGTAGAGCATCCTTGAATCTTTGCATCTCAATCTTGTCACTTGTCTTGAAAGTTGCGGTTGGTAGAGGCTTGGTGACAATCAACCCAGCTTTGTTACTTGAGCAGATCACATTTGCGTTTGATATCACCCGTTACGTTTAGAGCTGCGTGTGTGTAGAAAAATTTTGGCGCGATGTGCTTGATTTCTATCTCACTTTTATAAGTCCTCCCTTTAGTTTTGCTATGCATCTTTGCATTATCTTCATATAAAATTGTGGGGTACTTTGTCCACATTTCAAATCACGATTTTCTTAATGAATGTCATGGGCCTCCAGCCTTACATTCTCGGCTTGCCTCGTAGATAGTTGTCTCTCAGCATACAGTTTTAATCTGGTGTGCAGGCCTTTGTAGATCTCCAAGATATGCCAGTACCTCACGTGTGAACACGTAGCGAGTTTGAGATCGGCTTTTATGGGTCAGCCCATAAATATCGGCATTATAGCAAGTAAAATCGGAATTTGGTGTTAGAATAATATAAGCTCGCTATCGGTAGTCCCTTTTGATATCGCATTATGTGTTTGATCCCATTCATATATCTCTAGTAGGGGAGAACTATATCTTGCTAACAAATTAGCAGAAAAGGCTATATCGGGTCTTATAGTGTTAGCAAGATACATTAGCTCAATTGCGCTAAGATATGGTACTTCGGGACTACGAAATTTTCTCATTCTTTAAATCCTTCAAAGATTTTCATATACGTACAGTCTATCTAGACATAAAATATTTAATTATACCTGTGCTCCAGGTTTTTCATATATTTTCGGACTTATAGAAGTAACCTTAAAATAATTACGTCCATACCGGAGGACACAATATAATAATGTCGGGATTTGCGGGTACATGCTACAAGAATCCATTTATATACCAACTGGCATTATACTTGAATTGCATATTTTATTTGGCGATCATTTGTCTGTCCATGCGTTTTGAAAATGATTTGTTAGAACTCGCAATATATATATAATATTGAGTGTTACGTTATATCAAGGTATCGTCGCTTGATCATTTTGTCTCAGTTCTAAATTACAACATAACTTATTGAGATCTCTTTTATTTTTCATCATTTTGGAGTACTGAACGCTGCTTAGGTTTTTATGAAGTGTTTGTCGTGGTGCTTTCTTAAGCACGCACATCATTATGATCATCTTAATCATTTGCTCATCTCCTTGAGGAGTTATATTTAGTGTTTGGTACATCCTTAGGCGTCTCATAGATCTGTCCTTGAGGCGTTTTCATTGGAAGCATTGCGTAGATTATAAGTGGTAATATTTTGGCATAATAAGCCACTATTAAAATATTACCTCTGCTTTGCCCGGATTTTGTTGTGCCATTAGCGCCCAACATGTAACAAAATAATACATTTTACGGATTATGGGGTACGCATGACTTCTAATATTAGAATTTTAAAAAAACTTGCATCTTTTAAGCTCCCACTAGATCATGTTAAAAGTATTCAGAATATATTAGTATTATTATACCAAAAAAATCATGTTCAAGTAAGTGAAGTAAAAATTTGTATTTAAACAACATGTCATTACATAAGTTTGTGTATAGGCGTTAAGCTTTGCAATTCATGACTTTTATAAAGATCAATCAAATTTATTTTGAATCTAGTGAATTAAATCTAAAACAAACATAGGAAACTTTGTAAGCTCTACAAATTCATAATCCATCTCTCGAGTAAAAGAAACATATGCGAGTGTTGGAATGTTATGAAGAAAAATACTGATAGCAATCCAAATTAATAACATGAATTAAAAGAGAACATTTATTTATTTAATTGTGGCTCTATCTTATTCTTTTAGCTAGAAGGCTAGTGTTGATAACGTGTTATGAAATAGTAAAACAAAAGGAAGAATATTGTCGAGAAAGAAGGAGAAGGAGAGAAGTTCTTATTTCTCTTGATGAGATCAAATAATAATGATTGAGCCTACATTTATAGGGATAATTCCTCACAGCTTTTAACAAAAAGATGAACTTTCGCTCATAATATAAACGTTTATCCCATTCTGATACAAATATCTTTATAGACGTTATTTATGTCTAAAATATGTTTATAACAATATCGAGTGTTAGAATTTTATTTCTTATTGGTTATCAATTGAGTAATCGAGAAAGTTTATGTGCATATATAAAATTCTGAAAATGAAATATTTCAAAAATAATATATTTATTTTAGTTAACAAAACTATATTTATTAGATGAAAATCCTAAAATTGGTTTTCAATTCCAAAAATACCCTTTGTGATTTTAAAAGTCTCTCTAAACTCGTCCAAGAATGAAAAAAAATTTCCAATCCCTCTTGTACTCGATCATAAGATGGTTTGAGTTGGATTTGAATAAGAAATCGAGGCTTAGTTGGGTGAACTAACTTTTTAAAGCCACGTAACATTTTAAAATTTTAAAAATCAGTTGGGATAGATCTTTTAAATTTAGTACGGTAATTAAAAAGAGTAAATATAAATTATTTGTTAAACGGCAATGTATATATGCGGCTATTTGTTAAACAGCAAAGGATATATATGTATTCTTTTTTGACAAAGAAATATTGATTTTAAATATTAAAATTAAAAAATTAAAAAAGGAAATAATGATGTGATTATTTAAAAGTTGAAATTTCAAATTTTAAATATTAAATTTATAAATTTAAGAATTCTCAATTTTTATGTGTACAACCACTAAGATACATGATAGGAGACCAAGTCATAGATAGACTTGCAAAATAATATCTTGAGAGCTCTTAAATTTACTTAGACAAAATCCTTTGTGCCAACAACATTGATAATTTAGCCCCACTAATTTACAATAAGCTCTAAGGATATTCACATATTTGGTATTGTCACAATCCCCAGATAGTACAATAATGGATTTTATATTTTGGACAAGTACAAGAAAACAATGCTTCTTTTTTTATAACAATGGTGGTCGAATTGATAATTCGCACATTTTATTATACGATTAAAGTAATTGAAAAGTAAGATGCTCCCGAGAAGTTTTTATTTTTAACTCACTTTATTAAAGGATTAATAATATTTTTATTTACTTTTTTGCGTGATTAGAATTCTTAACTTGTCGATTAATGATGAAAGATGCTCCAACCACTGAAATACTTCACTTGTCGGTAAATATGTCTTGATCCTCCCGATATTAAGGGTCCTGCAAATGAAGTACAATAATATTATTATTTATAACATATAATATATACAATTATTAATAAAAGATTTAAAATTTTAACATCTTAATTTGGTTGAGGTTGTACATATATGTGAGTAAATAACGTCAAATTTCCTCTCTATTTAAATTAAATTATAAGATTTCCTTTTCAGTGCTTAAAATTTGATTATTTCAGTGAGAATGCATTTTTAATTAATTATCTTTTCGGTGAGTTGATTCGATGGGAAATGGGTGAGAATATCATATTATTACATAAATTTTCGTTAGTCGCGACGGGAAAAATCTACATTTAATAACGCTTTACGAATTAACACCGATCATGTTTGGTTGATCCATATATTATTTAGCAAGTTCTTACATGTGTCTCATTTTTTTAGCGATCGAGAAATCTCTATGGACAAGTAAGGCAAGGTTTAAAGCATTGAATAACGTCCACCACTATAACTAATTAACTTTCCATAAATATCATGCTTTTATTTATGATGGCAGTGAAACTATATCACTTTCATAAAATAAGGAATTAGGGGCGGATAAAATTCTATAGCTAAGCAATGAAAACTTCGACAGCTACGGGTTAGTAAAATTATAAAAAATTCAATTAGCTAGAAGCATTTTAACGGCAATTAGTTAGAAATTACAAATAAATTAATTATCAAGAGCTTCTCTTTATCTCATTATTGCATAAATTTTAGTTACTACAAAATTTTTAAGGATCTTTAATATATTTTGACTTTAAGCCGCTAAATTTGTTAGGCGAATCCATATATTAGCAGAGATCTTCATTGATATAGATATCAAAAATACTTCAACATATAACAAAAATCACTTTTTTTTTTGTTTTATTAAAATTTAAATACTATAAATAAATGATTTAGTGCACAAAAGCTCCCAGCTATGCACGGAGTTTGGGGAAGAGACCGGGCCACGCAGATGTCTGAGTCTTCACTGCATTTACTGCAGTATTCGCGGTTTAAATACATGATGGCCTTGCTTTCACAAATTCTTAGCTATAAACTTGTAAAAATTTAAATCTTGCTATCTCGTGATTTTCATCCCAAGTAACCTCCAAGAAAATCATGTATGATGTAAAATTAAGAAGGCACATATATATATCATATATCTTTCAGCAATTATTGTTTCAATAAACAGAATATCTCTTTCATTAATATAGCCACAAAAAGATCACTTGGTCAAATAAATATTTACATTGGTATTATTTGGTGGACCTGTCACAAGGCAATATTCTTTTTCTGGTCCTCCAGATGTTGCTGATATTGTCCCTAACTAACAACACCTCCATGTCTATGACCCTATTACATTAATAAAACCCACCCACCAACTTCATTCTATTCTACTTCTAGCCACAAATTCCATTCTCACATTTAATCAAAACTGTCCCTCCTAGCACTGATAAATTTATTATCTAAAAGCCAATGAGTTCAGAATAAATAATCGTTTGAATATAAATTTGGTTATTTGCTAGCTAATATATATATTAAAATTGAAGTTGAAAAATGACATTTGAAAGTTAAGTTGTTCTGAAAAAAATTGAAAAAATTTCACCGGTTTTCTAAACTTTAAAATCATCTTAAAAAACTAATCAAAAATCATTGCATTATTAAAAATCGGAAAAATAAACTTCCAATTTGGACCCTAAATGTCATCTTATTAAGTGTATACTGTATACACTTCATTTTTTGTGCATATAGGGACGGGTTAGAGGATACAAAAGGTTCATCTGTTTGTTATCGAGGAAAATTACTATTTATATATAATATTAAATTATTTTTGTATGTATATATATAGTGGATATTGAATTTTAAGTGCTTTTGGTATGTTCTTGCTTATATTTTGAATCCCGTTAGTGAAAATTGGCTTCTGCAATCTTATTTAGATATCATATAAATTCAGTGAAAGCAATAGATTCAGTGGAGAATCAGGAAGACCCTCCTCTTACATATTGTGATGGATTTTCTTTCATGACTTAGTAGAGAGTAAAGGCAACTGACAATGCAGAAGTTGATTCTTGATGGGCTGCAGATCACTGGAGATGAGTCTGATGAAAGTCACAAAGTTCATGATCAACGTATAGTTGTCCCAACTATGCTCAATGCAATTGGAGATGGCTTTGTGAAAGGAAAATCATAGTAATAACTCTGCACACATCATAAGCAATTTTCTGTTTTTCTTTTTGTTTTGAATTATATGTTGTTCGAACTATTTCAAAAATATTATGTGCTAAGTGCTGGTCCTTTGAAATGTATTGATTTTTGTGGATTCAGCAGATCAACAAGATATTTGAAGAATTCAAGCAATATAGATTTTAACATTGGTAACAAAATTCGGCTTATCAAGGGCAATGACCATAAATATTAGGAGAGTATACTGAAATCGATGATTAAGGTAGAGGTTGGTAAGATAATCGAGTGATTTTTCTGGGCTAGAGAGGCATGGTTCTAGTTTAGAGCATTTTATCTGCTCTCTACCATATATTTTCAATTTTATTACTATTATTGTGTCACTGCTTTCATCATAACTTGTTAGTCTTATATTTCTCAAACACAGTGCGGTAAACACTGTTCTTGAGCGAGGGTATCCATGGTGAGATAGGATCTGCTTGTCTGCTACAACATTACAGCAGCTTGTAGAGGATCAGGTAGGTATGTTATTTTGTTGTTTGTTTGAATTTGATTTATGCTCCTGTAGCTTTCATGGGACACATTACATCTTCTTGATATAGGTACGAGATGTTTCTTTCTTGAAATATGAACGAGATGAAAAATCTTAAGCCAAATTTAATTTGATTGGTATTTTCTCATACCTTAAAAGACTTTTGAACTATGAGCTGTTGTGTTATGCAGGTTTGCCACTTCTCAGCTTCCTAGTGATTTATCAATTCTAGTTGAAGACATCACCTTCTATGTTCATAAGGTGACATAATGCTATAAATAAATTCTTTTTGTTAATTGGTTACTTGAAAATTAAAGTAAATTTTGCAGTGCGAAGTTATTAATATTTTATAATAGTTATAGTAATAGACTTAATTGCAATTTTGTGAGCCACAAGTTTTTTAGGTACTGAGATTTTTATTTTTTATAAAAAAAAGCTACAGAACATGTAGAAAGATTTTGCAGGAACAAAAACTTAGAAGTGAATTTTTAGACTAACTAATATGTCACATAAAAGAAAACCATAAGTGGAATTAGTAACCTAAAAATATGATGCAAAAAGTTAGAACACATTGATAGTGTAAAATCTTTTCATATTGTCCATTCACAGTCAATTACACTAGTGATCTTTAAGAACACTAATTTATAGTTTGTATGATGAAACTTTGGAATGTTAAAAGTGCTTATCATAGAGAAGTGAGGTGTCACGGCAAAAGTTTTGAAAAATATAAGTGTTTTGGTACTTGATAGGAAGTGATTCTCATAAGGTTGAAAAAAGGTAGTTTTCCCAGCGAGAAGGATTTTTTGGACTTTAGCCAATCACAAATGGTTGCCTACGTTTAATATTGCAAAGTGTTTTCTTCAATTGATTAGCTAAACACAGATTGCTACTTTCTAAAAGATTTTTCAAAAAACACTTTTGACAAAAGAAAAACTATCGGCCATTGATTCTTCATCACAAACTTTTCATCGCCTCTAGCTCTCTTGTAGTCCAAAGCTAATTCAATCGTATCCTCTTATTTTTTTACTTTTAGCAACACGCAACTTAATTATGCCCTTGTAGCCCAAAAGTGACATATTTTTGGTAATGAATATACTTGAAAGCATTTTTAGGTCATTAGTCAATAGCCCCCCGGACAGCGAGCTAGAGGTGACTTCACATTGTTTTTCAAAATAAGCAGATTTCGGAATTTTGGACAAACAGAGTTGTATGATATTACTACATATCTTCATTGTACATTTATCAGTTAATGAGAAGTTGATTCTAAGTTTTATGTACTCTTGAAACAGTATCCACTAGTTCGGGTGTGGCTACCTAAATCAAATTGAATTTCATGAGCCTCCATGTACTCCAGGTTATGACTCAAGCTTGAAAGTTTCCAGGTGGATCAAGAAACTTTCGAGGCGATTCTGAAATTCTGTTATGGCCTGCCAATAAGCCTGAATCCTGGAAATGTAGCACAGGGTGTGGATCAGAATTTCTAGAGATGACAGAATCAATGGAAGAAGGAAATTCAGTCTCTCAAAAACAGAAGCTTTCTTCACATTTGTAGTCCTTTCGTCGTGGAAAGACACAATCGCAGTCCTTAAATCATGTGAAACACTCTCTCCGTGGGCTGAAAATTTACAGATGGTGAGAAGGTGTTGTGACTCAATTTCCTGGAAGATCTTCAGAGAAAATTCAACAGCAGGGGAGATTATAACGAACGAAGGAACCTGGTGGTTTGAAGATATTTGTTACTCCCTCCGTATTGAATTCTTCTTGAGGATCATTACAGCAGTGAGGTAAAGGGATTAAACCTGAGATCATCGGATCGTGTATCATGAACTACGGGGAGAAGTGGTTGCCTAGCATGTATAATGAGGCAGAAAAAGGAACAGATTTTAGCTATGGTGATAGAAGGAGCGATTCGCAATGGAGCATCACGAGTGGGAGGATCGAGGAAACAAGCATTGGACAGATGAAGGAACAGAGAACAATTATAGAGAGCTTAATCAGTATATTACCTCACTCAGAAGAGCTGTTTCTTGCAAGTTCCTTTTAAGGCTGTTAAAGATTTCAATTGTGTATGCTGCATCACCAGCACTGATATCAGAGCTTGAGAAAAGAATCGGCATGGTGCTGGAAAACGCCAGCGTAAACGACCTCCTGATACCTTCATTTGCAGTAAATGAACAAACAATAAAGTGAGTTTCTATTACTCTGTAAGTTTCAACCTTCAAATTTCATCAAAATATAAACACTGCACACTTAAAGCCCTGAAGCAATATGCAAAACATGTTAGAGCGCTTTACCTCGCTTAGAGGGCGCTTCAATGTCGTCATCAACGGTCTAAGAAGGCATACTTTTCCTTGCCAATGAGCTTAATCCTGAAGGGACGACGCTAAACAATTGATATTTCACTTATCGTATTTCTTTTTTTCTCAATTCCTTTGTCCATATCTTTGTTTTTCATGCTTATGAGTTATTAGTCTGGGATTATACATACAAATATGTATTTTCTTTCTCCAATTTGCATCCTGCGAAAGACGGAGCATTTTGCAGTTTTTCGCACAGACCAACACTGCTCTTAACCAGTTCCACTAAATACAGCTCAAATGAAGGACAGACTGTCCATAACATAGATGTGGTGCAGAGGATTTTGGATTATTTCCTGATGTATGAACAGCAAAATATGCAGCAACAAGAACTGAAGTCGCTGACATTGAATATCAATAAGCTGTTTGACAGCTACCTAGCGGAAATCGCGAGAGATCCCAATGTATCTATCACTAAGTTCCGAGTTTTAGCTGAATCTTTGCCTCGACATGCCCGGACATGTCATGATGGACTCTACAGAGCCATTGATACATACCTTAAGGTTATTTTAGCTTCTGCATCAAACTGTCTAGCACTTGATTTGATTCTGCAATCCAAAAAATAAAAATAAAAGTACAATGCAGCAATATCTTCTACAGACTCATTCTTCCTCTCTGAACATGACCGGCGCGAAGGCTATGCAAGATCATGGACTGAAAATTGTCACTTGATGGATGCATGCATGCAGCACAAGCGAAAAGGTTGCCTTTGAGAATCGTTATCAAGGTAAAATCTTCCTTTGCAACGAGATTCATGTGTGTTAACCTATGCTCGAGACTCTTCAAAATGTTGTCCACGTCTGTGTTGGATCCTCCTAAAGTAGTGCATTCTTGGAGCATCGACACTGAAGGCAGCATTTTTAGAAAGACCGAGCATCATAGGAGTTAAACCATAAAATGGAATCAACTTATGGTACATGAGTAATGCATTTGAACCTTTAGTCCTACAAAATGTACTCAATACTGCTATTTTGTAGAACCAACTTAGCATCAAGTACATATCAAAGAATCCAAACAAGGCTAAAGCATATTAGGAAGTGGGCGGATTAACTTTCAGCTAAATTGCGAAAATGGACGAGACATCAAGTAACATATAATAGAGAGCTAAACCAATCCTAGAAATGTAAACAGAAGTCACACACATTGTAAAGTTTGTTGCAGATTGCACAGATTGCCTATTATTATATATAACTTGCCACAACATCCAGTACCACAGACAATATATCGAATCTTGAGGACATTGTGGAATCTCCCATAGCTAAGGATTGTAACATGTTGAAGTAAAGGTTTCTTTATCGAAATTACACTAAAAAAATAAACAATGATCAATGAAAGCATTCAACACGCCTAGCATAGAATTTAAATAGCAAAATCCATCTCTCTAATCCTATTTTGCAAAGGATTAGAGGCAAATTATCAAAAAAATTGTTAGCTAAGAACTATTTAGTGATA
Organism: Datura stramonium; assembly: GCA_018107945.1. Classification (NCBI taxonomy): domain Eukaryota; kingdom Viridiplantae; phylum Streptophyta; class Magnoliopsida; order Solanales; family Solanaceae; genus Datura; species Datura stramonium. Next base: position 20,639 of record JACEIK010001365.1, read on the forward strand.
GATTATTGAAGAAATTCGTATTCCATCTTTTTGTAGAGTGTGTACTACTAGAAAGACAGGATTAGCGACAAGACAGTTTTATAACTGTTGAACGACAGATTAGGGGCGGATTATTAAAAAAATTTGTGCTTCACAAGTTATTTAGCGACAGATTAGGTAATGAACATAAATACCAGCACCTAAAACCTTATAAACATGCTGATATACACCTGAATTTCGAAGAGAATAATGCAGGTTTTGCTAGAACAGCAAGTGAAGATGAGGGCTGCAGTACAAGGTAAGGATATTACAGCAAGTGATGATAACTCGGACAGGAAAATGGCTGGTCATCGACAAGAAGAGGTCAAGTCATAGAAGAACTCGAAAAGAAGTGAAGACTCAAATGGCAGAGCTTCAGAGTGACTACTCTGAGCTGCAACAAGAATACGAAAAGGTGAATAACCAGCATAGAAGTTCGTGGACATCCGGATGGAGGAAGATGAAAAAGTCTGGTCTTTTCAATAGAAAAATGGTGGAGGACGAAGCTCAGGAGGGCAAGCATAGAGTTAAACCAGGCCACCGAAGGCAGCATCAGAAGGCAATCCATACCTTAGGTGAAAAATTTATACTTGTTCTTGTGTAGTATATGGTTGATGAACTGATAAATTACGCTCTTTGTCTGAGCAAAGAGGCTAATTTGGCATGGAGGAGTTTGGATACAGATTATAAGTTAATTACATGTTCTTTGAATTTCTTCAAAAATGCTGCAAGAACCGTGTTGGATCCTTCAAAAATACACTATTTTTGAAGGATTCCACATGCACCTATTGATACTTTTGAAGAGTCCGAACAATATAGATCGTAATATCATCATCCTGCTTGTAGAAAATGTGCAATCTTGATTGTCTATAGTAGCTGTGTACGTAAAGCAGAAATAGAAAATGAACTGCACTAGCAGCCTATGTACTTCATATCCACAATTAGTACTAGAGTCTCATCATTTCTATTTTCAAGTAAATATATTAGATTCCTTAGACCTTGTAGTTCGGCTTTCCTAAATCCTGTAAGAGAGGCTTAATGCATTTGGACTGTCTTTTTTAATATTGAATTCCTTATTTCTGATAAAAGGATAGTTTTGAATATCACATTTGCAGTATATATCTAATCCAATCAATTACACCTCAATCCCAATTGGGGTGGGCAAATGAGTGTACTACATAGGGACTTGGTGTCAGCTTTTAATCAGAGGTCACGGATATGGTTTCGTTTTGAACTGCTTTATAATGTTCTTACTTGAGTTAAGTCCGTAGCTCAGCATACCACCATCTGCCGAGAGACAAAGGAAGATCTGTACATTAGAAATCGTTTGGCTTGTTATATAAGAAAGGAGATCCAACATAAATTTTACATTATTATCAAAATGTTGATCGTCTATGAAAGTTTCCATTACTAACACATTTTTGAAACACCATAATTAAAATAGGCATAATTACATCTCTGAATTATAATAAAATATGATGTACAAAGGAAGTTTCTTGAATAAGATGGCAAAGGAGAATTGAAGATTTGAGATAAAGGAAGTTGCACATATCTTCTTTTTTTTTTTTTAAACTCATTAATCTAACACAGCAAACTCAATATGCAAAAGGATCAAAAGAGTAAACAAGTATACAGAAGAAGAGTATGAGAAGCGCCAACAGGGAAAACATCTTTCTCCCTTTACACCCAATTCAAGCTCAAACTAAACTTCAACTCGCGCCTTCAAAAAATTAACTGGTAACCAGTGCACCACTTAATTTTTCACAGAAAGGCCAATTGCACATGTAGGAGTTTCCAGCCAGAAATTAGGTCAATTCTCACCACTCGAGGCTAAATCATGCTGAACATGTCCATATACATCAAATGCAGATATATTTACTAGTAAAGAAACAGATGTTCACAACAATGTCCCAGTTATGAGGTAGAGTTGAACTCTTCTAATAGCACCTGTCAACTCTAAGCACTCTCTTCCCGTTAGATGAGTAGAATCGATTGTGCATCTTTGCCAAATGTTGGCAAATATATATGGAGTCGTAATACGTGTCATGTTCAAGATTCACATTTGCTTCTTCTTAACACGGTATGGGTATTTTTGGTATATGCTTATGCTAATCATAGCCAATGGAAGTGCTGCGAGGCAGTATGGCGAAGGAAGTTTCCATCAAAGATGAACTGGAGCAGAGCAGTGACAAGAGGAGTGCAGACACAATAATGACAAATCCCTGCACGCAATTTAAAACCAAGCAGGAAGAAATAACATTGTCAAGAAAAGGATGGTAATGGAACAGTTTTACAGAAAGCACTACATGATATACTCTTTTAAGGGGAGGGGGTGTATGGATTGAACTTCTCCAAAAGAAATATGGAAGAAAGGGAAGTGATGGTTTGCTCTTCAGCAGCACAAAACTTCTACTACTTCATCTTATTGTAGACCAGACCAAAAAAAATCAAAAATAATTAGACCATACAATAGCGGTTTTTAGCTCCACCATGAATTATCAAGAATATATGTTATGAATTAAGGAGAGACAAAATATTCTAGGACTCCACTTTGGTGGCATAATTATGCACCAGAGCTACAAAGGCCTCAAATAAATCAAGGAGAAGGGCACAAGAAGGCGAAGCTATAACAGAGAATGGCAACAACTTTTTCCAAGCATATTCAATTTCACAACTTTAAGCATAAGAAGGTTTTATAACTGTGGTGTCCGGGCCAGCTTGTAAAAACACTTACATTCCTAACACCACCGGCATATGAAGTCTAGACCCACAAGAATTCCTTAGCCGCATTTAAAATAACAGGAATCTGAAAGAAAAGAAATAGAGGCACCATGTAAAAATCATGATTTTTTTACCTAGATAGATAAAACTCCTTTTCCAAAACAAACAAAGGAAAGAAAATGAATCCAGGTCATCTTGATTTTTCTTGATAAGAAAAATCAATAAACAACTAACTCATGGAACAATTTCTTATCCTCGACAAAACAAACTAAAAAGTGAAAGTTGGATCTAATCAGAGGATAAGATGCATATGACAACAAAATGTCAGGCAAATTAATAGAAGATATTCCCAGATAGAAAACTAAAAGTTTTTCAGGAAACTTCCATATTCATGGCAGTTCCTGTTCCTGCATGTTTTGAGTACTTGCAATACCAATTTAACAAGCTCCCACGACATGAAGGATAGAAAAAAAATTGTACATTGACAAAGATGATTTGCAAAGTTAATGCAGTCCACCCATGGAAGAATCCATGCTGTTTAATAGCTTCACCATCTGGAGACTTGGAAGTACTACTTATCAAGCAAAGACTCCCGATAATGGACATCTCAACAGTCATCAGGTAAGATGAGTGTTTCTTAACCTGTAATAGGAAAGAAGCATATCAAAATGGAGGCAATGCAAAAGACCCTTTCATAATATCACAGTGTTTACTTGCCTGAGATGCCCATTGACACAAGGCAGGCAGCCAGACCAGAAAGCACAGAGACGCAGCAAAACTGGTATAATTCCATAGAATAAGATCTCATCAGGGTTACTACTACTGGAAGCTTTGCTTGAGCCTTCACCGACACTTAAAAGGACAGCTGCCATGATTAACAAGAAAAGAGCCCCAATTTGTTGAATGGATTGCTTCTGCCTGAAAAAGGAATAAGGATATTGGGTGTAACAAGGCTCTCAGGAATCACCTGACACACTTAGTGTGATTAACAAGAATTTGCAGGATATTACAGTTACAGACTTTTGGTTGCAATTGTTTTAACTTTGAGGATTGTAACATTATTTGTTAAAAGTCATTGGAGAAGGGCAAATGTGTTATTTTGTTGTTTTATCCCGGGATTGTTATCCCACATAGAATTTGATATAAGAATAATACCTCAATTATGGTATAAATAATCCTGAAATTGCTAATTCTGAAATTAAGTATTCTACCAAAAGTGGGATAGAATAAAGGGCAGCCCGGTGCATGAAGTATCCCGCATTTGCACGAGAGTGCGGAAAAGGCCACATACCAAGTGAGCGTGATGCTGATCAAACCTGTGATCTATAGTCACAAATCCCAGGTTTTATCCGTGGGATTATAATCCCTTAACCAAACAATCCCTATCAACCTAAATCATAATCTTTTCTAACCAAGGTCTAAGACAAAGAAGATAACAATCAATAGAAAAAAGTAGTTTCAACGGATAGACAACATTTCAGGTTAACATACTAACTTGCACGGTCCACCCAGCAAAGCATACCTCAAAATTATGTAAGTAAACAAGGCTGTGAAGAACAGTTTTGTCTGGTTCAAGATTGAAAAAGTGAGTGAATCAATTGTACATGAGATCTGCAATAAGCTGTTTTGTAATGCATAGATAGCAGCAGGCGGTCAGATACAGTCAATAGACCCAAATGAGTCCATTCCTGTATATTTTCTTCAAGCACCTTCTTTTGCCATGAGAATGACAGCACAAATAACCTGTAACGTAAATGGGTGGTACATGTAAGTGAACATGTGGAATCATGGGGTGAGAAACAATACAGAGAAAAAAGTAAGGAAATTTACCTTGACTACTTCACATGTCAGAACAGATGAAGTAACTATCACTTCACGCCTGTAGGAAGGACAGAACATGAAATACTGATGTCATAATACTATAATCTAAACAAGGAATACGGGAGCATTTATCACCACACAATCTATGCGAAAGAATAAGCATAAAAATTTCCTTTACCAAGATAGTAAGAAGTAGCAAAGGAGACTTAATAAAAAGCATCCCAGAGACTAGGAAACATGGAAAAGATGGAAACCAGGCAACCCATAGGTGCTTGTCTTAATTTTTTTTCTTTATATAACTATTTTACCAAAAAAAAAATGATATTATTTTTACACACAGTTTTACTTGCTTATTTAGCTGTAGCACAATTAGATGTGGGACCATCCCACTCGAACCCCTAATGAGATTTGACCTTACACCTTCATAGGGTTGAGCAGTTTCCTACCTCCTAGGAGCTGGAGCGTAAACCAGTTCTAGGCTATTCAGGAGCTGATTCAAATTAAAAAAAACAAATAATTTTAATTCAATTTTGAAATAACATAACAATCATAATACAAAAAATAAATCCTAACATTAATTAACTTAGTTTTTTTATTTATTAAAAACATATATTTGATGAGCTAGCATGACCTTCTAGCATATTGGAAAGCAAATACAATACAATTTTCTTATGTTTTGGCGTGATACATGATACAGTAACCATTCTAATATCTACTGTTTCTTCAGAAAGTCCTTTTAGTCAAGGTAAGTTGCACTTGCAACTAAGAGGGAAGAAATATGCTCGCTGGACCTAAGCAGGAGTACTCATGTGCTGAAATACGATCAAACCAGAAAGAATAACCAAGGAATATTGAGAAGGATATCAACTCCCAACAAGAATTCAATCCAACAGACGTTGAGGAGTGTTTCAAGCAGAACAAGACCAACAACATTTCTATTTTGTATAGATCATACTTTATTTGATAAGTCAATAAATGAACATCCAGGGTCAACAATATGTACAAGTTGTTCCTTATGACTCAACCTGGGTCATCCATAGGTATATATGAATTTGGCAACAATGTATATTACATGGATTTCTTTCTTTAGGCCAAGAAACACAAATGAAGAAGTAAAAATGAACTTTTAACTCTTTTCCAGATCAGTTCTCTTTGTTTGAAACAATCTTCTATTCCTTTCCTTTCATAAGAGCAAGTACATAGTGATGATGTTTCCCGAACCCAACTCCTTTCACTGTCAATTTTCTGTAATCTCCAAGCTGGTGGTGGCATCGTCCACTGTTCTTGGTAACACTCACTATATGCTAAATAATAGAATACAAGTGTCCACAGTTTTGTAACCAGCCTAATCTTCTCCAAATTCTTTGCACATGCAACACCACTCACAAGTACCATTCCCCTCTTTCTCAAATTGTCAGATGGCATCTCATACTGCACAAGCAAAAAAAAGCAAACTTCTCTTTAGACTTAGTGCCCAAACTTTTCACCTCATTCATACATACCTACCTGTCAACTATGTCGATTTAACCATAAATACTTTGGTCCGGCTCGCCACCCCACATTATCAATTCTCCCTCCCCTTCCCGATCATTTTCTCCTGATAAGATAAATTTCCCCTCCTTCCCCCATCATATAATCTGAAAAAAGATCCTCAATATAATCTTTTTCCTAACTAGTATGGTCCTCCTAATGTTCATATTCCATGATAGTCCCCCAATTATCCCTTCTTAATGATCACATACCCTAGCATTATTCACGTTTATCAACCCAAATATCACTATGGAGTGGACTCTCCAAGGTGACTCCATCAACCACAAAATCCTTCAAACCTTGATCCACAACAACATCGCCACGAGCTTACACTAGTAACATGACTAAAAGGCTTTGTGAATGGTTAATCAATAATTAATCAAGTTTGACTGTTGTTAATCATGGGTTTGACCAGCATTGTGTTGACCAAGACTCGCTCCTCTTGGAGCTTTCAGCATGATTCAAGCATGGTCCCACACGCCTCACTTATCTCCGAAGCCTTTAGTTATGTTAGTATCTAGACATGGGCCTAAACCCATTGGTTAGCTAGTAGTATAAATAGGAGTAGCGTGGGGTTTCTATCAATTTTTGGATGATATGTTAATGTGGCGCTAAAGACCTTTGGGGTTATTGAAGAACTCCTTGATAACCATTGAAGGTGGAGATCTTTTTGTTAATTTTCTTCCATTATCTTGATATCTATGCGTCAAATGTAAGATATGTCAATAGTGGCCTAAGTCTATCAATTTGTATCTCTTCTTCTTCCTTATTCTATTTCTTTTGGAATTTTCCTTATTTTCTATTTCTACCGTCATCACTATTGCCGCTGCCACTATATAACCAATATATCTAGAGAATCTCTTCCTCTCCTTCAAAACTCCACTCCTCTCAGACTTTCTCCATAGAGTTAGCCCCTGAGTCAAGAAACCATCCATTATCTCATTCCGTATTTATGAATATTATCTTTCTCCAAAAGCGTTCTTCTCTTGACATGAAACTCCATAGCAAGTACCCAAATTTGTTGTATTGAAAATGAATAATTCCTAATCCTTCCCTCATAGATATTTTATCTTCTGGCACTATTAAATGAAATTTCTCCCCTTCCCCTCCATGTAAATCTGGCGTCATCTTCTCCAAACCTCTTCTTAGTGCTTACACGCATTCAAATAAAATACATTATAGGTAGGCTAATTAGAGATTGTTATTGTTATCTTCTCTCCCTTTGAGGGAGAAAAATTGGAAGAAGTCCTGCAAAGGACCTCTCTTTCAAACAACAATTCTCAGAACTTTTGACAGCCTTGTAGCTAAACTTATAACGATTGTTTTATACCCATACTAAAAATCAATTCGAAAAGTATGGACAAACAGATTCCCATGACTATCAATTTGGTGGTAAAGACCACCCAATAACTCAAACACAAGATGCTAGGACAACATGAGGACGAGCCCCTAACAACGTTAGAACTACACCTTGTAGGTCATGGGTTTGAATGTGGCATATGGTATGCGCTACCTTCCCCCTATCCTATGCTAGCCACAAGTCCAGAAAGCACTTCATGCACGGGTAAGCCTTACTATACCTTTCTCTGAATATTTTCAATGTCTTCCCTTAAATAGGTGAATAAATTTGCAAAGGATGTAGTACAAGCACAACTATACTCTAAATCGAGAACCACATTCAACCACTTAGCCACTCGTGCCATATACACATGCATTCAAAACTTCAAATGGCATTCTACCAAATTTAAGTATATGCAATCTGGTGCTGGTACTGCTCCCTTTGATATGAATCATTAACAACAATACTAACAAATAATGCTTAGGATGTAGTACAAGCACAACAATACCATAAACCAAAAGCTACACTTGCACACTTAACATTTAAGTTGAAATACACATCAATATGTTCAGACAATTAAATTGCATTCTACAAAAAACACTGAAAATCAGAAAATTAAGTGCATTCAACATAAAAACACTGAAAATCAGACAAGATTAAACTGAAGCGGGTAAAATTTGAACCTCACAAAGCGCTTGGATATGAGCGGCTGAGCACCGTACTGTAGGGTGAGAAGCATGGAATAAAACCACACTTTACCGCTGGTTTTGCCATCGTCGAGTTCTCGGAGTTCGCTTTCGGAGCTTTTTTCGACACTGTAGCAGCCATAATGGGTCGACCCGAAAATGTACACCAATCGGGCCCTGTTTCTATCGGATCCTTCGATAGTACTGTTATCGAAAAGCCAATGAGTGGTGATATAGAAATGGTGAAGGCTTTGCGCAAAGCTTTCTCTGCAGTTTGATATTTGGCGTCGCAGGGCTGTACGGCGTCGTTTCTTAAAGATGACTTTGAAACGGCTTTCTTTCGTACTTTTGGTTTGAGACTTTTCTTTGCCTAGAGGAATCTTCCTATTAAATTTGGAAAGATACTACTATAATCTTTTGGATATATTTTTTAAAATTGTACTTTAATATAAATTTGAGCATAAATATAACAAAATAAGATAATGAAATATTCTAATTTATAATTTAATTAATTTTAAATTTTTAAAAATTATTAATTTTAATTAAATTACATGTTTTTTTTGTTTTTTTAATTTCTTATTTGTTAAATTATGCTTTATGTGTTTATTTTTGTATTTTAATTTAAAATTAAATACATAAAAATATTTATTAAATTTATTTAAATATTTTAAAATTATTTTAACTTAAAACATTTAAATTTTATAAGTTTTAATATTTTTTTAATTTGCTTAATTTGATATCTAAAGTTAATTTTAATTTATATTAGAAAAGCAATGGTCAAATTTGTCTGTGGACCAATTTATAGGAAAAGAAAAAAAACCCTTTCTAAACACGGTTTAAATAATAGGTTATTAACTACTACTGTGATACTTATAATATTTAATTAACTTGTACTGCTTTCGATCCATTTAGAGTTATCATGTTTTTTTTCTATGTTTTTAAAAAATATTAATTAAAAAAATAATTTAATAACATTATTATTATTATTATTATTTAATTTTATTTTAATATTAGTACTATTATATTAATTTTTTTCATATTTAGTGAATTACCTTAATTTTTAAAAATAATAATTATTTTGAATCATATTTTCGATGAGCACGACAACTAAAATGGATCGAAAAGAGTATAATTTTATATAATTTGGAAATTGTCAATTATATTTTAAGAAATTTGAAAAATGTGTATTTCAAATTCACTCTAATTGTGATTATTTATTTTTAAAGTTTTTGTCTCGAAGATGATAATAATTTTTTTAAAAAAAAGCATATACATAAAAAATATAAAATAAAAATAAAAATAAATAAAAGAACATGAACCAAATTTGAAGATGGAGCAGAAATTTCACTAGTTTTCAAAGTTGAGTTTTTTCTTTAAGTTATTGCAAAAATAAAAAAAGAAAAAAATCATCTTTCAGTTAGTTTTGGATCCAGACACAATTAGCAATTTCTTTTAAACAAGAAATTGAAAAGAAGATACAAAATATAAAAAAATTAAAAAAATTAAAAAAATTAAAAATATTTTTAAAAAGAAATTAATAATCAAATTTATTAAAAAACTAAAAAAACATTTCTCATTGGTTGATTTTTATTTTAAATTGAATTTTATTAATTCTTTTCCCTTTTTGGAATAAACCGCATGCATGTGTTAGCTTGTTTATATTGGTGATGTAGAAGTTATGATTAATGTGGAGATTCAAATGGTTGATTTTTGCTGGAGTTAGTCCCATTTATATATATTTTTAATTTGTATTTCCAAAATATACCCATAGGATTTAAATGAAAAGACATAAATAATGAGATTCAATATTTATTTCAACTTTTTTTTATATATGGTGACACAAATTACTCAAGTCATACCAAACAAGCAACTTTGTAGAGGATCTTTAAAGGTCTATTTGTTTGGGCATTTCTAAGAAGTGTTTTATAAGGTACAACATGAGTTGAGAAAATTTATGGGCACTCTTACTTATGAGCTAGGATTTTGTGTCCAACGTGTCAAAAGGTTGGACATATAAAATAATTGTGTCTTGCAAGCTATTTTGAGAAGGATAAAAAATTTTGCGTAAATTGAGCGATCCAAGTCATCTCTCTTAAGAGCCTTCTTGTATGTTGTTGCAAGCGACAGAGTTTTAACCTTGCAACGGAAGATTTTATTGATCTAGGCGTGCAATTGTAAGGCGTCACTTATACTATATGAAATGAAAATATGTTGCAAGGACAATGATTGACAATACCTTAAACAATTGTTGGTATTATATGAAAGATGCCCTTTATAACGGCGAATGGCCCGAAGTCAGTTTGGTTAAGTGAAAAATAACTTTTAAATATAGTGCTTAAGCATTTTTAAAAGTCTTGAAATTTATTTATAAATAGCGGTTTGTATTTGGATAAATTATTTAGTGAAAAAAAGTTATTGATGTGTTTGGTATATAAATTGTTGTTAAACACTTATTTTTGGTCCAAATAGGCGAAATTACTGCTTAAAGTTATTATAGCTATAAAAAGTAATTACTTTGATATTTTATTTATAAAATAATTAAAATTTAAATAAAGATAAAATTAAAAAAAGAAAAAATTAAAAAAACAAAAAAAACATGTAATTTAATTGAAATTTTAAAAAATATAATTTGAATAAAATTAGGCAAATCTCCCCTTTATTTTTTTTAGGAAAGAAAGAGAAGAACAGAAAGATTTGTTCGGTTTTATTGCTCGAGAGGTACTTTTGAAATTACGAAAATAGTATGAGGATTAAAAAATAAATATAGTGATCAGCATGGAATGACTTATAAGCCAAAAATAAAAAGTTGAAATAAGACGTATGTCAACAGTCAGGTTAACCTTGACATCAACAGGTGGCATAGTTGAAGTTATCCTCAAGACAAATTTCTCACCAAACATATATAATCAAATAGAATTATGGACACCACACACAGACGAAACTAAAGCTTTAATTATGAATTCGGTCAAAGCTAAATAATTTGAAATTTTATATTTGATTTAAAATATTAATCAATATGTAGTATTAATTAAGAACCAAATAACATAGAAAGGTGGAATGCCAAATCGATAAGTTTGAGTGATTTCATAACGAAATCACCACATCATGTTTGTGAGCCACTAACGCTAAGAAGTCGTTTGGTATGGTGTATAAGAATAGTGAATATGATCTATTATTAGTAATGCTGGTATTAATTAGTTATGATGAGATTATTCTTTATGTTATGTTTGGTTTATTGGCATTAAAAAATAATATACATTAAATAAAAAATTTTAACAATTTTTATATATATAAATACCATACACAAATTGAAAAGGATATAAAAAAGACTTTGAGGAGCAATTGTATCTTTAACCATGCTAATACATGTATTTAAAAATTTTAAATAACTAATTAAATAATTTGCCATATATAATTAATGAGATGATATATAATTTACCTACGGCTTCTAGCGCTATTTTCAAGAAGGCAACAACTTTTTATCCAGTAAATATCTAATCATGTTTGTGAGTATTTGTACAAACATTAATGATTTTTAAATTTTAATATTAATTTTAAATAAGGATGTGTGTATGTCACACGTCAATCCTATTTTGACACGTCATTTTCATTTTAAACTATTTTTACATTTTTATTTCCCTATTTCTTTTTAACACTTCTTTTCTCTTTTTATTTTTTCTTCTCTCTTTATACACACTTTTCGGAAGTTCACGATTTCATATCCTTTTCATCACTCCTCACACCATTTTTTACGAGTTGATGGATTTGATAATTGAAAGAGAGAAAAATGACAATGAAATAAGCTAGGGGTTGCGAAATTTCTTTTATTTGCCGAAAAGTTTATTCTGCGTTAACCATTTTCGACGAAATAATTATATTTTTCTTTTAAAACGATATCTAAACACTTTCTCATTTCTTCACTTTGTAAACTCAAAACCAATATCTAACAAAAGAGAATAAAAATATTTCACTTTATATCAAAGACTCAACTTTCAATAATTTTTTGTCGAAATGCTTTTCGAGTCGCCAGGAGAAGAACTGACAAAAAAATGGTAAATTTTCTTTGAGAAAAAAACTTGATGTTTACGATAAAATAGATAATAAAAAAAGGCCAAAGTATAATATGTAAAAAAAATTAAGTATACTTCCAAATTTATAGCTTAAAGAATTTTGACAATGGAGATTCTTGAGGAATTTACTTACTTAGCCTTTATTTTTTTTGTAATACATGCGAGTCGACATTGTCGGTTATAGAATTAGTTAGAATAGTTAGTAGAGTAGAAAGTAGTTAGTGGATTAGCTAACAGTCATGACTAATTGTAATTGTATAGAAATCAACTAGAAGTTTGTATAGATACTGTTAGTTCTTCCATAATGAAGATGAGTTAATTCTTCTTCTACCCGTAGTTTTCGAAGGTGCTCACATGGAGGGCGACTCACAGAGGTTTATTTCAAAGCTTAGTTTGAAGTTGTTTTGTTATAAAATTTCAATATGGTATCGAGTCCACTCATTATCTCGGTGATAAAGTTCTCTTTTTGCGAAGCTGCCGGTGTAATCTTGGTGAATTTTGTTCCTTAACTTGAGATATGTTCCTTTTATTCTCTCGATGATGATCGAGGCTGACGAACAATCTGAGCTACGATAGAACAAATGGGCGGCTCTCCCGTTGATTTGAAGCGGTCATTTGCATCCTCAACGTACTGGTGCGACATTAGTTCCGGAGTTTCTTTCGATGGAGTGGGATGTTCGTGGAGAAGAAAATCCTTCGAGCCACTATTGTTAAACCCAATTAGGTTTTATAAATGGTGAACGTCGAAGTTGGCCTCAGTCCCCCAATTTTGACAATGGGAGGAGTGCGATAATATAGTGACATCGTGGATTTTAAACTCTTTGTCCAAGGAGATTTCGGACGGTGTAGAGTTGTGACAACTTCAGTGGAGCTTGGAAGGAACTCGAGGATTGTTATGACGAGACGATGAAGCGAAATTGTACCCGAAGTTCGAAAGAAATAAATGATTTTCTCAAGGGAGCTTGATATGCTTGCATATTACAAAGGAATGAAAAGAAAAAATTGTGGGAGGAGTTACACACACTGCGAGTAACAAAAGTAATTGTGTTTATCACGTGTATATGTGGGGGAAAGGGCTGACATGCAAGGGCGGAACAGATCGGAGAAATTGGTCCCGGTTCCTTATAGTTAAAAGTGTATACGTAGTGAAGAAGTATTCGATGAATCCATTGCCTTCTGGCACAGACCTTTTCCATTTTAATCGAAGGAAAAGCAATAAGAGCTTAGGCCAAACAATATGATAAATTTGGAATACGCGCTTCTTTACCAGTTAATCGCTCAGGAATTTCGGGACGTATCGACCAACAAAATGAGTTATCTCCTAAGAACACAGGACACTCTTAAAAAGGAAGTATGTGGACAAGTTGAAGTCTTTTTGTGATTATTGCAAGAGAGCAAGGCTACGCGAGGGGAAAATTTCTACCAGAAATTTGCATGGATACCAGGATCACCAGTGAAAACAGAATTCCACCAAAGCTCCAATGTGATTAATCCAGGAACTATCAATCCAAACACAGGTTCAATAAAAGAATTAAATGGTGTGGCGAATGTACATAGCATACCAGGCGAGGCGCCCTTCTCAGCCAAGGGTAAGAAGACAAGCATGAAAGAAGGCAATCAGTTTGTTAGTATATTTGGAGCAATATCAAAATGTCATGACGGTGCTTCGGCATTTTCGGATGAGGAAGCGGGGAGATGTTACTAGCAATTCCAATTTGGGAAATGGTGCCACACCTGGCTTCTGCAGCGGTATTATTGATGCACTTCTTCAATTGATTTTGGCTTAGCCATGCAAACATTTTGAATCAAAAAATGATTTATGGATTTTAGACTCGGGGCAGTGACTTTTGAGAAATCTCGATGAAAATATCGAACTTTATCATATCCTATTTTGATATTTTGTAAATGGATATAGAGTAAGAGTAGCGAGTTAGGAGATGTGACACTCAAACTGGATCATTTTGCATAAAGTGTTATACGTGCCTTGCTGGAATTCAATCTTGTCTACATTACGTTCTCACGGCTAGTCTTAGAGGAATTGCACTCTTGTGACAGCTTTTGTACGGTGAAGGCCTACATCGAAAATTGGTAAATGCGAGATTGCTGTGCTACGTGTTCAAGATGCACAAGAAAAATGGTTGTGTTAGTTCCTTTTTTAATACAACATCTGTTGTGTCTTTCAAATTACGTAGCCAATGACGAGACACTAACTTTTCATTTATGTCATTTGCGGCCAAATACAAAATAGTTTCCATCCAGGAATAAGAATAAAAGCTTTGTTTGGTTTCTCACTCATCATGAGGATAGATATAAATTTGTTGTATCACCCAGGCTTGGACATTATCCTTTTGTTAAAAGGAAGACCGCAACTTCCATATGCGCGATTTTGGACAAACAACCTTTGCTATGTCTATGCGCATGTAGAGCAAACAAGAATACTTTTTTCCACAAAGAGCCGGTGAATCATTAATATTTTTAACCTACTATGTTGACTTATAGGGCTATCCTTGTGCACCACTGTGTGACCATAAATACTTTATTATCGTGGTAGATGACTATAACAGATCATGGAACTCGTTTGTTGAGTTGCAAGCCGTGTTGCCAGTTTGTTAAAGCCTTCATTTCTATGATTGATAACCAATTGACACCACCTTTAAAATGTCGGATCGAATGATGGCTTAGAATTCTTCAATAATGAGCTATTTTCTTTCAGGTCTAAAAGCATTAAAGTAGGAAAGACACCTTTATCTGTTTCAATCAAAGAATAGTGGTGAGAAAAGAAAGCAACTCTCGCTTGACAACAGCATTGCATTGTTCCATCTGATTGCCCCAATCATAATGAAAAGGAGGAATAACATGTGACATGCCATAGCTCTTTGACTACTTTTGCCAGAAAAACAAATAATAAGAAATCTTTACAAAAACTCTTTTCCATCTTTAAAAGAAGATTTTGGGCCTTTTTTTATTATCACTGATTACAGTTTCAAGGATGAAAATGACCTAAGCTGACTCATAATATCTTTGTGGGCTATCGCGAACAAAAGTGAACATAAAAGATACACATTTCAGAGATATATGTTTTATAAAATATTTTTTTCCTTACTGTCACGTCGAGGAGCTCAGGCGCGGGCACAACGTCAAATATGCTGATGATACTCTTTATCTCTCAGTTCTTGTTGAGCATCACGTCTTACATCATTTTACATTATCGCAGTGATCTGTGAGATTCATGATTTTCAAGAAACAATACTGTGAAATAACTGTAGTTTCATGGGCGGTTTCTGTGAGGACTGCAGACAGACCTATTTGTTGTTTGTGACATGTGCCAAGAATCTGGTAGAACTCATAGGACCCCCACTTACCTTGAGTCTACTATTGCTCAATGACACTGCTGCTGCCCATTATTATTATATTCACGCGCATCTCTAGTTGTTTTGTTCTCACACAAAGAATCACCAGCATCCAACCTTGATGCTCTAGGAATTCAATAGTCAATTTTGCTGCAAAATGTTTGTTTGTGACAGTGAGCCATCTGGCTAGCCTTTAATCTGCCAGCAGCGGCCATTGGCTCGAGTTTGAGGCTTTATATGCAAAAAAAAGAATGCTACGACCTAGTGCCTGCACGGTAGGAAAGAAAGCAATAGGTTGTGAGTGGGTGTAATGAAACACAAAGCAAATGGGAGTATTGAAAGGTTTAAAGCTCGACTAGACTCGCGGAAAGAGTAGACTATACGAAACCTTTTCTCGTATTTGTAAAGACGACGGCTGTGGTCGTTAATTACCGCAGCTATGAAGATGGTGGGAAAATTTCTCGGCTTGATGTAAATAATATTTCTCATTGGAGATTTACATGAAAGAGAGGTCTACGTAGGATACTGCTTCCTAGTCTAATTCTTGATAATCCAGACATGGTTGTGCAAGCTTAATTAGTCTCTGTATGGCATGAGAAATAGGCGAGTCGACAATGGTATGAGAAACTGCTGAAGCTTATTACTTGTATTCGAGAGGTTATGTTCGTTGATAAATGATTATTCTTTATTTACAGAAGTCCAGTTCTTCTATGTATTTGTGGTTGTTTATGTGGATGATGTGCACCTTACTTGGGTAGATTCTCGAGACAGTTCTTTGAAGAATTCTTGCATGACTAGTTTAAAATTAAGGATGCAGGAAAATTGCATTATTTTGGGTTTAGAGATGTTATATAAATATGATGGGGTCATTGTCTCACCGAAGAAAGTTTGCTCTGAATCTTTTGAAAGATTTTGATTGCCTAGATAGTTCAGTTATTCCTCTCATCTTGACTCCCTTTGCGAAATTGAGGTAGGAAGGAAAGCCACTTATTAGATCCTACTTGCTATAGAAAAGCTTGGTAGGCAAGCAATTTCTCACAAATACCCGGAGTTACATAGCTTATGGGTTCGGCACGAGAATCGATACATGCGGGACCCCCAAAAGAACCTCACTTGTAAGCGGCTATCCTGCTGAGATACGTCGAAGGATCGACAACTTGAAATTTTCTTGTCTAACAATCCAGTGCCTGGTCGAGCCTTTTGTGACTGTGGCCTGGGTTGCTAATCTTGATTCGAGAAGATCTATTTTTGGTTATCTTTGTCTTGGTATTAGGTAACGGTCCGGTAAGTTGAAAGTCTAAGAAGCAAAGTGTCTCTTTGTCCTCGTAGGAGTTGAATGCGGGGCCTTGAGGAAAGTGTGCGTGAGTTGGTGTGGTTGAGTAGACTTTTTAAGGGAATTTTTACTCTATTACTGAGCCATTTGCGGTGTTTGTGACGGCCAATCTGCCACTTCATATTGCGGAAAATCACAGTATTCCACGAGAAGCCAAATACATTGAAGTCGGCCGCAGTTTGTAAGTACTAAGCTTGAAGTTGGGCATTCTCTTTGCATCATCATCATCACTTCATTGATTGCTTCGATGTGCTCACCAAGGCGTTAGCCGAGATCAAACACTCGAGTTGTCATGACAAGTTAGATGTGAGCCTCATACTCCCCAACTTAAAAGGAGATCTAGAGAGATTTACTTGCGCTTATTTTATTTTTGTAATACATCACTTGAGTCAACGTGTCAATTATAGAATTAGTTAGTATAGTTAGTGGAGTAGAAAGTAGTTAGTGGATTAGCTAACAATCACAACTAATTGGCAATTTGTATAGAAATCACTAGAAAGTTGTATATATACTCATTAGTTCTATCTAGTGAAGATGAGTTAATTCTTCTTACACCACGAGTTTTTAGTCTTCGCATGGGCGACTACGAGAGTTATTTCAAAGCTTAGTTTGAAGTTGTTTTATTATGCAATTTCAATAGAGATGAGGTTCTATAAAGAAGCTTGGACAAGAGAAAAAGAAAATAAGAAAAGAATAAAATAAGAAGAAAAAAATAGGAAAACTTTAAAAAAAATAAACGAAAAAGATATTAAATTTTAATATTTTTCTGTTGTTCCTCTCTTGTTAATTGATTCATACACCTCATGCTACATGGGTATAAAAGTGCTATTAATTTCACGTTAAATTAGTTCAAGAGATCTATAGATTCCTGCAAAAATTAAATATTTTTAAAAATAAAATATAAATTCAAGAATTATTAATATTGTAAAAAAAACCTGCAAGATAATAAGAAATGATAAAGAGTAGTACTAGTAAATGACAGAGAGAGTAGCAAGTGTACTATTTCTTTTCACTTTTTATGATCTCTTTCAATCTAAACATTAAGACTGTATCATTCTTCAAACTTGAGTAAGTGAGTATTCTGCGATAAACAGATATTTTAATTATTTTTATTTTTATTTTATTTTAAAATAAGTGATATTCGCATTATTAGAAGAGCGTTAGTGATGATAACGACTTTCACACTGTTATATAAAGAGAGATTTATAAGCTAATTCAAACAGCATCTTTTTAAGATATTTATTAAGTTGAAAAGTTTAATTATCAAATAAAAATATTCAAAAATTAAAAATATTTTTAAAAAAATATATAATTTTCTCTGTTTTTTTAAAAAAAAAGTTTCAATATTTGTTAATTTTGGTTTTTTTTAAAAAAATTATAACAAATAAAATATTAGCATACACAAAACAAAGAAGTAATGCTACACGTGGTTGTATTGACTCTTGTGCTTTAGGAGCAAAAATAATATTTTCAGAAGTTGACGGCTCTTATTTGTTCAGTGGCAGCAAAATCCTGACGGAATCCACCCTAATCAAGATTCTTAAACAGTGCTTAAACCCTAATCAAATGTAGAATCTTTAAAATTGTACACAAGAAAGAATCTTTCCACAACTGTTCTGCAGATCAGCGGCTCCCACTTTGTGCGCTCAACATCATTACTTAAAAAAATATATCCAAATTAAAACACTACTTATTTTAAAACGAAGAAAATAATATCATAAAATATATAACTAAATACAAGATTAAAAAAATTATAACAAATAAAATATTAGCATACACAAAACAAAGAAGTAATGCTACACGTGGTTGTATTGACTCTTGTGCTTTAGGAGCAAAAATAATATTTTCAGAAGTTGACGGCTCTTATTTGTTCAGTGGCAGCAAAATCCTGACGGAATCCACCCTAATCAAGATTCTTAAACAGTGCTTAAACCCTAATCAAATGTAGAATCTTTAAAATTGTACACAAGAAAGAATCTTTCCACAACTGTTCTGAATCAGCGGCTCCACTTTGTGCGCTCCAACATCTCTCTCTTTCCATTTGAGGAAGACAGAAGAGAACGCCTATAATACAGTACCGAAAGAGAAAATCGGGAGAGAGAGAGAAATCATGTGTGGAATACTTGCAGTGTTCGGTTGCATTGATAATTCTCAAGCCAAGCGTTCAAGAATCATCGAGCTATCCACAAGGTTAGTTTGGTTCTTTCTACATTATATTCTTTTGCTTGAATTGGGTTTTGAAAAGGGTGTTGCCGCAGATGTTCTGTCTGCACATTTGGGTATCATGCATTCGTGCTGATATTATATTCATTCTTTTTGAATGTTGATAGTGATTTGAGTTTTTGGGTATATTACGTTCATGTTTTTTTTTCTTTGAGAGAGTCCAAATGTGTGAG
>JACEIK010001365.1:50058-61321 GCA_018107945.1 Datura stramonium
TTATTATTTTTTTACTTAAAATTAAGCTTAATTGAATTAAACTTTAGAATTCAAAACTTAAAATAATTTATTTTGAATTTAAAAAGATAAAATAACTCATTTTTAATTAAAAAAGTAGCTCATTTTGTACGCGAAAAAATAGCCCATTAATTAGCCCCATAACCGAAAAAATCGAATTAGAAAAACCGAACCGAATTAGTTCAGTTCGGTGTTCGGTACACTAAATAAAAAAACGAAAACCGAAAAAACTGAACCGAAAAACCGAATGCCCACCCCTACTGGCAGCTATTCTGGGAGGTGCAGTAGGGTCCCTACCTACTGTTTATCCTGGTCTACCCCTTGGAGCAAAATCAAAGTCTAAGGAAATATGGAATGGAGTAATTGAGAAGTGTGAGAAAAGACTCTCAAGATGGAAGTCTCAGTACATATCACTAGGGGGAAGAGTCACACTAATCAACTCAGTGTTGGATGCCCTCCCAACATACATGATGTCTCTGTTTCCTATCCCTACCAGTGTGATTAAGAGGATCGACACCATCAAAAGGTCATTTTTGTGGCAAGGCAATAAGGAGAAGAAAGGGTTCCACCTAGTTAAATGAAAATCACTTTCAGCTAGCAAGAAAAAAAGGGGTTTGGGTCTCAGAGACATGAAGTTCCAAAGTATGGATTTGAAGATGAAGTGGCTATAGAGATATACAAGAGATGATCAAATGCTTTGGGTGAGGGCTATAAGAGCAAAATATGAAGAAGAGGATAGATGGATGTCAAAGGCGATCACCACCCCATATGGGATTAGTCTATGGAGATCCATTAGAGCCCTCTGGCCAACCTTGAAAAATAAATGTTCCATAAAAGTGGCAGATGTCAGCAAAACAGATTTTTGTAAAGATACTTGGCTGGGGACAATGAGCCTACAAGATGAGTTCCCTGACATTTTCAGCCTGATGGTATACCAAAACAAGACAGTGGCTGAACAGTGGACAACTCAAGGATGGGACATCACATTTAGAAGGCTACCAAATGACTGGGAGCTGAGCAGGATACAGTCCTTCTACAATATACTGGGCTCCTGGGAGGGTCCAAAGGAAGGAGTGGACATTTTATGGTGGAATGGGCACAACAGAGGAGCATTTACAGTCAGCTCAGCATACAGAACCTTAAACCAGACTAGTCAAGAGATTGAAGAATGGCCATGGAGACACATTTGGAAGAACAAGATACCTTTCAAAGTAAAATGTTTAGTATGGTTGATGACTAGGAATGCAGTACTTACTCAGGATAATCTGATGAAAAGAGGGATCATATTATGTCCTAGATGTTGTCTGTGTAGGGAAACAGAAGAGACAGTTAGGCACCTCTTTCTTCACTGCAAAGTAACTACCCAGGTGTGCAGAATGTTTTTGGCCCTCAGAGGAATTACTTGGGCTATGTCAGGTGACATAATAGCAGCATTAGCAAGTTGGAAAGGAGCAGGATATGAAGCTAGAGATAGGAAGAGCTGGAGGATTATTTCAGCATGTATCTGGTGGTCAATTTGGAGAGAAAGGAACTTTAGATGTTGTCAGAAAAGGAGCAGTCTGTGCAGCAGATTAAAATAAACTGCACTTTACTATTCTGTTTTTGGGTCAGTCAGTCCTACTCAGTAGAAACTGTAGAAATTCTTGATGTACTAGGATTAATCTAGGAACAGGGAATAGCTGTAGTTTCTTTGGAGTCTTTTGCTGTAAATATGGTTATGGTACACCAAAGTACTATTGAGTTCTTTTGAACCTCTTATAAATATATACTGTTACCATTCTCAAAAAAAATAAAAATAAAATATTATACCAAAAAAATAAGAGTGAAAAGTACTAAAAGTTTTCTATACTTCGCACTGGCATAACAATTTCTCATAGAGTTAAAAGATCCCTAGGACCTTTGTAAACATATTAAAATGACTAAAACATACTCCCAATTAATGTATCACCTATATAATTTTTTTTCCTTTGATTGAGCCGTACCTTTCGGCTTTCGCTAAGTCTATACTGATTCCAAAAAAATTTAGGTCTTTCGCAACAACTTCCATCCATGTGATTTTAGGTCTACCTTGTTCCTTTTTAACACCTTCACTCACCGTGGTTTCACACCTACAAACCGGTGCATTTGGAGGTCGAGACAGGACATGACCGAACCATCTTAAGCGACATTCTTGCATTTTTCCCTTAGTATGTGCTACGTCACATTCTGTCCATGTGGTCATTTTTAAGCTTGTCTATTATGGTAGTCAAGATAATGTAATGAAATATGAGGAGATGAATGACCCAAATTAAAGGACCATTATCAAGCTCGAAAGGATGGAAACACTGCTGAAGTCAAATTTAAGAGGCATAGAAAAGGATAATGCCCTTGATGCTTTAAGTGAAAAGTGAGAAGTAATGTGTACAGTTCTTTGAATTGACGAGCAATATTTTCTGGAAATACAAGATACCTATCATGAATGAGTTTGATAGTTTTAACATCAACTTGTAATAATATTACTAATTTTAGCATCCAACATACAATAATGACAATATTAATCCAACAGCTCAAATTGCACATAATCAAAGTAGCTCCATCAAGGATATCTAAAGATAACTTCAGTGGTACATTAAGTTCCCATCTTCAATAAATCAACTGTAAAACATTATTAATTTGCTCATTTAGTTTTATATAATTGGTTTAGTAACTGTACAAAGAGAGATGGAGAGAGAAGCAAAGGAGAACTTTCGTATTAGAATTAGCAGAAGAAGCGGACTCCCACAGTAGAAGAGGAAGCAAAATTCATGTTGAAAAGAAAAAGAAGAAAAAGAAGTAAATCATAAGAAGTAGAGAAACAATAGTAGAAGAACTAGAAGAAAAGGCATTGCAAACTTGAGAAGGAGAACAAGACGAGCATGGCAAAGAGAAAGCTAAAGCATAGGTGGTGAGGAGCTCTGGTACACAATAGCATAAGATCATCTTCCGCTCCTTTTTTTTCTTTTTTATCTTTTAAATTGAGCTTCAAAGAACCAATTGCTCCTTGTCGCGATCACTACACACATTGTTTTGTAAAACGCGCATTGCTCTGAAGTGGATTGCTTCACTCGTGAAATGATGCTTCCTTGTTTCACATCACTTTGTCACATTAAATAACGAAGCCATGAGAAGAAAAAAACAAACTAAATTACAAGGGAAGAAGGTGGCTGAGAGTTGGAACAGTTCCTGCCAGGGGGAGAGGAGTAAAACTTCTTGTACTGTGGGATGAGAGGGAAATGATAAGAAAGGAAAATTTTCTACTGTGACAATGTTTGGGTGTCATGATGTTTTCTGTCCTCCATCCTCGTCTAGGATGCTGTACTTGTCTGCAATTGTTGTTTACCAAAGAGCCAGACTCATCGTCAAATCCCCATAACCATCTCTCAAGGAGAATTCAAAAAACTTATTATACTGGATCATGTAACTTTGATTGGAGGAAATTTAGGTTTTCAAATTACTGTTCAACATGTATTTTAAATTTCTGGCTGCAACTAAATGTTACTTTTCTCTGCAGGGTCTGTGTGGTTTGCTTCAGAAATGAAAGCCTTGAGTGATGATTGTGAAAGATTCATCAGTTTTCTTCCTGGACATATTTATTCTAGCAAAAATGGTATGTAACTTGAACTGATGATCTCTTGTTTTTATTCAATTAACACTAATAATTCTCTGTTGCTTCTGCTACCTTTTTTTGCTCCGAAATGTATGTTGAAGAAAGTCTTAGAAACCTTAATGATGGTGTTGTTGATTCTTTTACATGTAAATAAATGAACCAAGAAAGTCCTGGATTAGAAATTTAGAAAGGACAAAGCATGGGTCCATATTCTAAAGCGGGGAGCGAACAAAATCCAAAGTACCCACATAATCACCAAGGGTGCAACATCCCAATTTCTGTATCTTGTTTTCCTTCTTCCGATTAAAAGTAAATTATGTTATTCCCAATTTACCACGGTCCACCATAAGGGGATTATGGATCAGAAAGAATGCACTATTAAATAATTTTCAAAACTTCATTCCCTTCATCTTATATCAGTAATGATCAACACGTGAAGTTAGAGAATTCTCTCATGGAATTAGCGATGGATATGACTACTTGGCTCTGTCTGTTGTCGCTCTTGTCATATGATAGTTCATTCCAATCACCCATGAATGGTCCCACCACTGCTTCACATCCCGTTAATTCGAATTACAAATCACTGTTTTCAAGTATGTTTTGATTCTTTCTACTTCTGCTTTTGATGGAAAACCAAATAGAAATTACATGTCATTAATGCCAGTGGCCTTAAGCTGGAATTTCCAGTTTGTTGTGCCACTTTTACCTCGATGGTATCACGAATATCAGCCTTATTGTAGGAGCGTATGATCAACTCATTTAAAAGCTTAAGCTATTAGAGAGCGCACAAATTTATTTACTTAATGATATCTTCAACATTTCCCTTCATGTGCGGACCTAATTCTTTGTCATGGTTCAAACACGTGGAAATTCTTTTTGATAATGAGTGGTGGTGAGACTCGAACCCATGACCTCTGCCTGCTCTGATATCATGTAGAAGTGTGTGGCCTACTCATCTAAAAGATTAAGCTATGACAGAGAGCACACTTTTATTTACATAGTTATACTTTCAGCAATTATGTCCCCAATTAGTCCTTTCTTGGAATAGTTTCTCCCTTTCGTATGCGGACCTAATTCTTTTTCATGGGTCAAACACGTGAAAATTCTTTTTGATAATGGGTGGTGGTGAGACTCGAACCCATGACCTTTGCCTGCTCAGGTACCCTGTAGAAGTGTGTGACCAACTCATTTAAAAGCTTAAGCTATGACAAAGAACACATTTTATTTACTTAATTATGTTTTCAGCAATTATGTCCCCAATTTGTCCTTTCTTGGAATAGTTTCTCCTTGTAGTAATATTTTATCCTTGGCTTCTTAGTCTGTTGAGATTTTTGCTTTTTTGATCTCTAGCCAGTTCTTTAGAATTGCTACCTCAGCATAATTTCGTTTCATCAACAGTGAGGCTGGCTACCCCCTGAAGTGATCTTTCTCTACAAAATTTTGCACCCTACTTGCTATGTCAATCAACCTACGTCTTTACTGTAGTCACTGCCACCTCCTCTAACCTTGCAGTGCTTGTGTGCAAAAGAATCTGAAACTGAAGTTCTGCACTACAGTTTATCCTTAACTTTGACACTCTTTCTCCAAAGGTGACATAATTTACATGAAACTTCCGACACCAATTGGAGAATGTTGCATACCAGAGAAGGTTGGTTCCCTCAATCTTAAATCTGCTCCAAAACTCCTTCAATCTAACATAGAGTTGTTCGCTGAAAAAATTCAGATGGAATCATAAAGTTATCTTATTCATACTAGTGGCAATTGGTCCAGAGGAATTCATGGTGTAATTGTCCTGTACCAATGTAAGAAAAAATTAGTAGGTACATGGGCATTTAATGATAAAATGTATATGAGATCATTAATGTGCTTTTGAAATCTTTAAAGGAAGTTTAACTAGCAGAGCACTTTTGATTATCTTGGTTAGCAGAAATTTCATTGTCTAATTTTATACTTGCACATAGTTGTTTCTTTCTAACTATTTTAAGGGGTGTGCTAGAGTTTTCTGAAAACCTTTTTAGTGCATTGCCCACCATGTTTATTGTGCTTTCAAATTTTTCAAAAGTTGTTCCACCTATTGCAGATTGTAAAAGTTGTTTTCTTTCATGAACACCATCCTTTTTAAGTATTTACTTCAGCACTCTCCACATTTTTTATGTCTGCAGGAGGAGTAAGAAGATGGTACAACCCGCCATGGTTTTCAGAAACCATTCCTTCTGCTCCATATGACCCTCTAGTCTTACGCAATACTTTTGAGAAGGTTCGTTTAATTTGGACTTTTCTTATCAGAGAAGTTAGGTTTAAATTTTGGTGCCACCTTCACTTTGCTGTCCCATGAATTTCATTTCTTCTTGTACTTTCTTCTGCATAGTGAGCAATGAAGTTATGTTCTAATTGCTGTGAGGTTTGATCAATTTTCTTTACACCTTTCCCCTATCCCAAAATTTCCTTTCCTGCAACTGTAGAATGATGTTCCTTCTCTACTTGTATAATTCTTTTTTCCTCGTCCACGTTCTCATATTAGAGGCTTTTCTCCTTTAGTCTTAATCACACTTTTATACCTTTTCTTCACTTCATCATTTGAATAAGTGAATTAATAACTTAAGCTAACATTTAGTCTTTTACAAGAGATTAGGTTGCAATGCGTGTATGTCGAACATGACATAGAACAGGAAACAAAAGAAAAAGAAAAATGTGGTCTCTAGAGTTTGAGATGATCAGTACCATCAGAAATGGAAAGGCCAAAAAAGGAGAGAAGCTTTCTAGGGTTTTAAACAATAAGGAAGCAGTTGCAAGAATTCATTTCACATATAGAAACAAAGAGAATAGATCATCTTGCCGAAAAAGCAATAATAATGAAAGAATACATCAAATGATGAACAAGTCAATACAATATCACACCCAGTACTGAAGAAAAGATCAGTAAATAAAAAAGATGAACCAAGAAGAAGAGTTAAAACAAAAGCCTACCCAGTTGAAGCAACTAGAAGAAGAGAGAGAGATGAAGAAGTAGAAGTACACCCAACTGAAGCAATAAGAAGAAGGGTAGAAAATGAACTTATGAAGATGATATGAGCATAAGAACATTTTGTGTAGCAGCAAATGAAAAAGAGAGCAGACGTAGAGTTGAGCAGAAGCATATCCAGTTGTAGAAGCACATCCAGTGGTTGCGACTATATTGAAAGGAAGAAGATGTAAAACATGATATATTGATGCCTAAGGATTTAGTTAGAAGCGAAGTACATGCTTCATCGACATATTAAGTGAACTAGAAGAATGCCGAAAGAAATATTGAAGTGCATAGTGTTAGTCCAAATGTTAAAGGCAACATATAGTTTTACTGATAAATCAATACTTTAAATAAGTTTAGTCACAAACATAGCAGAAAATAGTGAGATTTAAGCAGCTTGCTAGAAAAACTAAGAAGAAGAAGCCTTGAAGCAGAGACTCCAAATTGGCCTTAACATTATTTACTTGTCACAAAAAAAAGAAAAAGAAAAAAAAGAAAAGAGAATTAACATGGNACCTGCCCCTACCTCAAAATGATGCAGAGACTCCAAATTGGCCTTAACATTATTTACTTGTCACAAAAAAAAGAAAAAGAAAAAAAAGAAAAGAGAATTAACATGGATCTAACCTGGCCATTTTGGCTCACCCTTTACCTGCGAATGTGCAGTCGTTTCTGAAATATGAGTTGTCTTTTCTTTTTATTGGTATTTGCTGTTCAATATTTTAAATACGTTTCTTTACTGCTCTTGTTTATTATTGCTGGTCTGATGTGCTAAATGTTAAACTTTTGTTAACTTTATGCAGGCTGTGGTTAAAAGGCTTATGACAGATGTACCATTTGGTGTTCTTCTCTCAGGCGGACTGGATTCTTCACTTGTTGCTGCAGTGGCTAACCGCTATTTGGCAGATACAGAT
The DNA here is from genome assembly GCA_018107945.1 of Datura stramonium. Taxonomy (NCBI): domain Eukaryota; kingdom Viridiplantae; phylum Streptophyta; class Magnoliopsida; order Solanales; family Solanaceae; genus Datura; species Datura stramonium. The sequence goes on from JACEIK010001365.1 coordinate 57,623, forward strand.
GCTGCCCAACAGTGGGGATCCCAGTTGCACACCTTTTGCATAGGACTGAAGGTAGTAATGGTTCCTTTGTTATGTTCTGGAAGTCACTTATGATACTACATTGGACTATAATTCCATTGTCTTTTAATTTTTTGAAATTTTTCAAAATGTACTCTAAAGAAGAATTTTGGTTTAAAAGGACACCTAATTCTTTTTCAGGAAAGCAATTCACCATTTTGAATAAAGAGTTTCCTTTTGATTAATCCAGGACGTTGATGATAATGGAGTCTAACTGATCTGAGAATAGACAGTTGCAATAAATTCTTCTATGCTAGAAATCATGTACATTTATTGATTCAATTATATGATAAATATTTTGTCTTGCTCACATTCTGTGAATCAAATTGCAGCTATGAATGCTTTGTGCTCTCTTCAATACATGAGGTGTCATATCTTTTATTCGCATGGGATATAGACATCTTTCAAAGCAACTTTTCACAGTTTTGGGTCCTAAGCTATATTGTCTGGCATTCCTCAACTTCCGTTCTTTGTATTCCTCGTTCCTCAACCATTATCCGATTAGCAAATTTTTCCATTTTACAATAGATGCACTTGCTTTCTGCTTGAGGACTTTGGAGAATTCCACCAAATATGAATTCATAAACTTTTAGTCCCTCGAATTGGGGGNGTACTTCTGCTCCCTGTCAACCAAAAATATTTGAGGAACTCTTTCTCTCTTTCTTAATGTCACTGTGACTTTCAAAAAGGATCAAAAAAAAAAAATTCAGTCATTGCTAAGCAGAATTGAGGAAAAGCAGGTGCAATTTATATAGCGTTTACACATTCAGCTTAACCTGAAGTTAGTAGTACTTAGATTAGCTTAAAGTGGAGCACCAATGTTGAGCTCGTCCAGCATTTGCTTTTCATATCAGTTTGAACGATTTTACTGCAGTTAGCGTGTGTTAGGTTATCTTGCTCCGTTAGACTATCCATTTTTGCTGGAGTGTTATGGCCATTAGTTGCCTTCAGTAATATATAAGCTTGTACAGAAGCACATAAATAAATTTTTATTTTCAGTCAGAAATTTGTTTACTGCAATTTCATGTACCTAATGGAGATCTGACGTGAGTGTTCACTTTTCCATCAGGGTTCTCCTGATTTGAAAGCTGCCAGAGAGGTAGCTGACTATCTTGGAACTCGTCATCATGAGCTCCACTTTACAGTGCAGGTAACTTTCCTAGAGCATTTTATAATAATCCTCTTGACTAGGTGCATAACACTATCTCACTATATTGACAATGTTTTCTTTTGTTTGTACTGCCAGGAAGGAATAGATGCACTGGAGGAAGTGATATATCACATCGAAACATATGATGTCACCACTATAAGAGCCAGTACACCTATGTTTCTGATGTCTCGGAAGATTAAAGCCTTGGGAGTGAAAATGGTTCTATCTGGTGAAGGTTCTGATGAAATTTTTGGTGGTTATTTATATTTCCACAAGGCACCCAACAAAGAGGAGTTTCACCAGGAAACTTGTAGAAAGGTGATTAGTTTTTGCCCTTAATGGAAAAGGACGTAGTGGCAGTAACCCGATTCTACTTGCATCTTATGTCTTTGTTGTTCTAATGGTTTTTTTGATGTAAAATCCAGATTAAAGCTCTTCATCTATACGATTGCTTGAGAGCCAATAAAGCTACTTCAGCATGGGGTGTTGAGGCTCGTGTACCCTTTTTAGATAAAGAATTTATCAATGTTGCCATGAACATTGACCCAGAGTGGAAAATGGTAATCTACAGTGACCCCCTCCGAAAAAAGTGCATCTGTTCCTTTTCCAAAACATTTTTCTAAATTTCAAAGCAGATTAGGTAAAAGAAATGAACTTTAATGTTGTTTGACCTTTGGATCCTGTGAATACTTAGAAAGTGTCTTTGGATTGTGACTATTAATATTTTATTTTTTTGTGGCTCATTTGAGGTTCCTCTAGCTGGTTGCTGTGTTTGTACCACGCTAGAAAAGGTCTGCCAAGTAAAGCAATAGAAAATCATTTAGGTCTTTGACAAGTTCCTGGACTACAAATCACCAGTCACTGTGTAGCACAACGGTCAATTTACATGTGCACAAAAGGCTTCACGTCCATATAGTCATCATAATGTAGTTTACCTTGCTCATTTCTTTTTGTAAATTGATATTCTTTCTTGTGTTGCTTCAAATTAGAATATCAGTTAGCTGTTAAATGATTTAAATGAATCATATGTAGAAAGATTTCAGTGTAATTTGCTGAAGGAGCTCTGTTAAAAAAATTACAGGTCAGGCCTGATCTTCAAAGAATTGAGAAGTGGGTTCTACGCAATGCTTTTGATGATGATCAGAATCCTTATCTGCCAAAGGTCTGTTTCTTTCCTTCTCAAGTCCTTGGCTGAATTTGTTGAATTATGTGTTCTTACATGAACTGGGTAAACTGTAAACATGCACATAGGCTCAAAACTGACATATAAGATGTGCATCCATTGACATATATGCACAAATATGCAAACATCTTGAAACATGTATATCCATTTAATCTCAACAAAACTTTCATTTGTCCTAAGTCTTATTTGTTTGGTTGTTAATTGAATCATTTCTCTTCTTCTTTCTCAGCACATCCTGTATAGGCAGAAGGAGCAGTTCAGTGATGGAGTTGGGTACAGTTGGATTGATGGCTTGAAGGATTACACTAACAATCTGGTGATCTTTGTGGTTCTGTTCTATCATCCCCACCCCTCACCTCTCGCATTCTTCTTCAATGCCTTTCCTGTCCCACTGTGTGTCTATTGACTTATTCTCATACATATTGTTCCAGGTTTCTGATTCAATGTTAGCAAATGCAAATTTTATTTATCCTGAGAACACACCTACAACAAAGGAAGCTTACTATTATAGAACTATTTTTGAGCGATACTTCCCAAAGGTGGATTTTGTACACACTAGTCTTCCTATTCGTTTTAATCTTGTCCTGTATCTCATGTATTATTGACTGCTATTTGAGCAGAATGCTGCAAGGTTAACCGTTCCAGGAGGTCCAAGTGTGGCTTGTAGCACCGCAAAAGCAGTAGAATGGGATGCATCATGGTCCAAGAATCTTGATCCATCTGGTCGAGCTGCTCTTGGCGTCCATGCGGACGCTTACAAGGAGGCATCAGAGGGTAAAGAAACTGCTGCTGTGAAAGAAACCTCTCAGAAGCTGGAAGTAGAGAAGGCTGCAGTAGCTGTTTGATTGTATTTCTTTATGTTATCCCAATGTGACAGATTCTCAAAAATGGTTTATCCCCTGCAAAAGGTTGTTGAAACTTATTTTGCTCAAGAATCCTGATACAACAAAACAATAACAACGGCATATCAGGTATAATTTCACAAGCGGGATCTGGGGAGAGTGGGTGTATATCCAGACCTTACCGGACCTTTGTCGGGGTAGAATCAAGAATCCTGATACCTCCCTCTAGATTTCAATGTTGGTTCCACCTCTTGTAATGCTAGTAAATGGTACTTCCATTTTCGAATAAGTTGTATCTGAATTTAGCATTTTTCCTTGGTTAAGTTAATCTCCTTGAGTTGAAAGAAAATATTTTCTAGGAAAATACACGAGTTTGTTACTTATTTTTTAAAAATATTTGTATATAATTTATACAAATATTATAGGAGGTGGGAGTAAAGATGAAGTGTGTTGGAGGAGAAGGATAT
>JACEIK010001365.1:106963-133646 GCA_018107945.1 Datura stramonium
CCCAAAAAAAAACAAACTACAGTATCACCATTAAAGTTTCGGGTTTGAATTATGAAAATGAAAAAAATTATGATAGAAAGTGCTTTTCCTTTTGAAGAGCCTTACAAAGTAGAATCTGAATTAGTTACGGTTAGATATTGGACATCGAAAAAAAAAATAGAATATCTCAATTTCCTCTTGATTTTGCCTTTGACTTGTGTTTCAATTAGTCTGGACCCTATACTTCCCCCTTTAATAGGTCCTACGAGGCGCGAATCTGAATTAGTTAAGGACGGATATTGGACATTGGGAAAAAAAAATCCTAGCGTATCCCAACTTCCTCTTGGTTTTGCCTTGACTTTGTGTTCCAATTAGTCGGGACCCTTGTTTCCCCATTCGAAAGTGCCTTATGAGATGTGAATCTAGATTAGTTTGGGCAGAATATTGGACACTAGAAAAATTAAACCTAGAGCATCTCAATTTCCTCTTGGTTTTGGCTTGACTTTGCCTTCCAATTAGTCGGGACCTCCTATGCATCCCCTTTTGAAGGGCTTTACGAGACGCGAATTTAAATTAATTTGAGTAGAGTATTAGACACCAGAATTAAAAAAAAACAAAACATAAAGCATCTCAATTTCCTCTTGGTGTCGCCTTGACTTTGTGTTCCAATTAGTTGGGGCCCTATGTTTCCCCTTTTAAAAAGCCTTACGAGGCGTGAATCTAAATTAGTAAGGGACACCGAAAACCCCCCCACGACATCTCAATATCCTCTTGGTTTTGCCTTGATTTTGAGTTCCAATAGGATCCAGACTAATTCGAAGCACTTCACCAAACCTTATGCGCTGTAAATTCAAATTAATCGAGATTCTATCAGATACTAAACATCAAATGAGAAACTAAAAAGAAAAACTATAAGATCCCACTTTTGCTCTTGATTTTTGCCTTGAATTACAAGTTCCAATTCTCTAACATTTTTATTTTATTTTTTAAAAAAAAACAGTGTAGCTCAAAAAATAAAACAACAAATTGATGCTGGCCAATTTGAAGCTGCAACAGATTCATGGAGAGAACTAGAAGAAGTTATAAGCGATAACACTAATTCAGTGGTATATAATCTTTATCTTATNCTGATCGTATAAATTTTATTTTTTTTAAATATTATCTGTACGTATAACTTGAGAAATACGCGTATTAATTAAATTAAATTAAATTGCAGGATTTCTACAATTTCATGTTGGATTCAGAAATGGACCCTTTATCTTTAACATCTTCTGAATTATCACAAGTAATTGCAATGAAAAGATATTCAAGATATTTGCAATCATCAAGAATTACTCCTGGTGGTGATGATGATCTTGATAATTTGATGAATGGTGCTATAAGAAAAAAATTGAAAATTATTCCACAAAATGTTAGGTAATTTTTATTTATTTTTTTTATTTTTATTTTACCATATTTATAGTTTTATTTTTTTAAGAAAAGAAAAAGATTATGTACTATTTTTTTACTTTTTTTTTTCTTTTTCAGATGGGGAGGACAATCTAATTCGGTTTTTACCGCTCTTTATGGCGATTTTATGAAGCCAAGAATCGATGAGGTTAGTTGTTTTATATTTTATTAACTTCATATTTTTATAGGTGAAATTTTAGAATATTATTGTAACAGTAACTATTTTTCAAATGCAAGACTGAAAAAGTAGTTAATGCGCGCTATTTCTATTAATATTTTGATATTAAAACATATATTTTGATATTAAAACATATATAATATAAAAATTTATAATATAAAAATAGAATATAATCCATAATTATAATTTGATTTTTTTTTTTTTTGATGTAATGCAGGTCGATGAACTATTAGCCAAAGGAGTGAATGTAAACTGTATATAATGGGCAAGTAGGTCCTTCTTCATAAATTCCCCCTCCCTCCCCCTCCCCACACACCCCAAAGACACACACCCCGTCACAGGGTATATCGCATGCAGCATACCAACACCCTTCTGGCTAAAAATATTACGTATATAAAAAATATGTGTAAAGCATATAAATTAAAAATTATTTTCATACATATATTACATTTGAATAATTTAAATGAAATTTCACTTCGCCACCGTCCTACACTCCACCCCACCTATTCTTTAATTTTTTTTCTGAATGATAATTAAAAAAAGTGTAATTTAAAGAAAGAAAATAGAATATTTTAAAATATCAATTTAAGTTATTTATTTGATTTTATAATTTTTAACTATATATATATTATTATTATTTTTTAATTTTTTTTGCAGCTTGATCTCATATGTGCCACAAAGGGAATAGAAGCATGGGTTGGAAAAGCTAAAGTAAGTTAATAATTTTCTAACTATTCTTTTTTTTTTTTTTGAAACAGAAAAATATTTTAAAATCAAATTTGCTGCAAACACGATTAATATGTGGGATCGGATAATATAGGATAAAGCTAAAAAAAAAAAAATTTAATTTAAATTCAAATTAGTAAAGTTTCAAAATAAATATCCAATTAAAAAGATAATAATATTGAATGGTCATTTTTCCAACACGAATTCAAATTTATCGAATCTTAAACGAATATTGAACTTTCGAATAGAAAAACAAAAAAACATGATTTTCTTGACCTACTATATGTCTCTTGTTTGAATAATTGTCTCAAATACGAATTCAAATTAATCGAATCTTAAACGAATACCGAACCTCGAATGAAAAAGCAAAAAAAAATGTATGATTTTCTCTTGACCTACTATATGTCTCTTGTTTGAATTATTATTCCTCTATCATGATGATTGATCGGTCATTTTCTCAACACGACTTAAATAATCAAATTTCAAAACAGATACTGAACTTCAAATAAAAGAACTTTATGATTTTCTCTTGACCTACTATATGTCTCTCTTGTTTGAATTATTATTCCTCTATCAGTGTGATGATTGAACGTCATTTTTTCAACACGACTTAAATTAATCAAACTTCTAACTGACATCAACTCCAAATAAATAACTTTATGATTTTCTCTTGGACCTATTTTGTCCTCTTGTTTGAATTATTATTCCTCTTCCATGTATTTGAATGGTCATTTTCTCATTCTTGTTTTTTTTTTTTTATAAAATGTTAGGTGGGAAGGTTTGAAAACTTTCTTGAAAATGGAAAGAAATCCAATTTATTGTGGAGGTGAAAAGGTACTAAAGTTTCACCAAATCATACAAGAACCTCCACTTCTACTGGATTCTTGAGTTGGACATTTTGTAAGTCACATATTTATTTATATTTTCTCCATTTCAATTTATTTGATTGTGCATGAAATTTAATATGGCGTCAATACAAAAACGTGTTTTTTTTTTTTTAAATAAGTAGTATTTGCAAAAAGTTGAAAACGGGCGTTTGAATATGTATTTAACTTGCATGTGTAGAACACTTGAAAGGACAATGTAATATTTTCTCCATTCTAATTTACGACACATTTTTTTTAAATTTATTCTAAAAATATATAATGATTTTATAGTTAAAAATAATTTAACTTTAAAAATTTTCTTTATCCTATGATGAAATGATACAAAAATATCTACATTATTTATTTTAAATCACAAACTTTTAATTTATTTATTTTAAATTTTATATTAAATTAAACTGGGCTACGTATAATAATAAGGAGAAATATTATCTGGGAAACACATAGATAAACAGGTCTATTGAAATGTCATTTTCACCCTCTCAGTATATCTTGCTTGCCAGACCACACAACATTGAATTGTAGGTTAAATCACACACAATATAGTACCTAACTTAGAGGTAGTAAAGTGTTAAAAATAGCAAGTCCACTTTTTTTTCCTTCTAAGTTTTGACAATATATTGTGTCCGAGTCAATTTATGTACACGTTAATAATTATTTCACTATATATATATATATATATATTTGTTTATGAGTATAGATATTAGTAACCCCACTTTGACTTCTAAGATAAGATAAATTTCTTCCTGTTTTATAAATTAAAAAAGATAGATTCCCGATTATTCCGTATCTTAATCGAATCATATGTGTATGGTCATATAATCTCGTATATTCACTTATTCTCCACGAATTCTAATCTATTGTCAAAGCAAAAAATAAATTCATCATTTTGTAAACATGGATTAAATTTATATATTTTCACATTACATGCACTTATTTGTATTATGTTTGTATAAGAATACATACACAGCATACATATATATATATATATATATATATATATATATATATATATATATCAAATTTATTTTATTTATTTATTTATGCGTTGAAACAGGTTCCAGTTGATCAACCTTGCGTGGCATTAGATATGGTTGCTAGCATCACAAATTCACCAGCAGTTTCAAAAAAATAAATAAAAAAAATGTCTCAGTAATTGAATTTATGTTGAGAATTTATTTATTTTTAATCAAGAAAGTATTATTTATTTCTTGTACAGTTATGTCTAATTCGATTATTCGTGTATATGTTGTCTATGTTCATCGTAATAATTTGATTAGACGATGTGTAGTTGGTAAATTTCTAAAAAGAGATAGATAAAATAAAATTTTCTTTTCACTACGAGGCATTTGTTTTAAAAATATTTGAAATATGAGATTGCACGTTTACAGTTACCTTGTTACGACTTCAGTAGCTCTGTTTTCGGCATCCGCAAGCGACTTTAGGCATGGCCAATTCTGACAGTGCGACGGGCGGTGTGTACAAGACCCAAAACAAATTTACTGTTGTATGACTGGCTTCATACAGGCGAGTTGCAGCCTACAATCCGAAGTGAGGATGGATGTTTGTAGTTAGCTTGCCCTTGTGAGATCGAGACTCTTTGTCCCGACAATTGTAATATGTGTATTTCCCGGGACATAAGGGGCATGATGATGTCATCCTCACCTTCCTTTACCTTATCTTCAACAGTTTGTTCAAGGTTCCAAACTCAACGATGGGAACTAAGTACGAGGGTTGAGCTCATTGCGGGACTTAACCCAACATCTTATGACACGAACTGACGACAGCCATGCACCACCTGTTGTCCGCATTCCTGAAGATACCCTCTCTTTCAAGAGGATTTGTGACATGTCAAGTCCTGGTAAGGTTATTCGCTTTGCATCAAATCAAACCACATGCTCCATCGCTTGTGCGGACCCTCGTCATTTTCTTTGAGTTTCATTCTTGCAAATATACTCTCCAGACAGGATACATAACGCATTAGCTATAACATTGTACGAGTCATACGCATAATGCCTAGTATCCAGCATTTACGGGTAGGACCATTGAGATATCTAAACTCATTTGCTTCCCTAGTTTTCGTCTCTTTATATCAGTATCAACCCAACAAAGTGCTTTCGCCGTTAATATTCTTTACGATCTCTGTACATTACTTCTTTACATTCTTGCCTCGCGAGCTAACTTTTAAAACAATCTTGTGAAGATAAAGATAAATCTACGTACACACCACTCTCTCTAAACTTCACTTATAAAGTTACACTAAATATGTTATTATTATTACTACCCAAGATTCATTTTTCGTCACAGAATATTAGAATCAAACCCATCCATATTTTTGGGGTTTCCCTACCCTAGATTCCATTTATTATGTTATCCACGCTCTAGATATATAAACATAAGCGTATTAAGGTGTTAAAGTGTCTCATATCGACTTAGGTAGAGTTGATGTTTTTTTATATGATCTTGAAAAATTTCTCTTTCCATATTGAATTAAGCTCGAGATCCATCTTTCTTGAATGTAAGGATCACTTTTCAAATTACAAACAGCAAAAAGAAAAAAAAATTGTATTTGATAACAACAAAAATACATTTACTGTAAACCCAACCCTGCTAATACATATATATACTTTATTTGGTTCTATTAGAATTCATCCTTACACTTGGTATTGGCCTGGAAAGGACAGTGTTATTAGTTACACAAATGAGAATACATTTACAACCTTCGGAAAATCGCGTTACAACAATCTGGACATAACGTGACAGCCCGATTTACATCAATTACACGAAAAGAAGAAATCATAATGCAAATCTGAACATGTGTGATACTCACCGTAAGGAGTGCTAAAATTAGTCCATGAAAATATGACACGCCCCTACTCGATTGGTAAGAAATCACTCCCCCTACTCGTGACCCGAGTAAGAAATCACTCAATCTTTTCCAACACTTCTAACCTGGTTTTCCTCTTCCAGCCTTTCATTGTAGAGACTAGGTTGATTAGACCAACAATCTGACTTTTACTGTATTCCTGCAACATATGAAAGGAGGGAAACTTCTTAGGTTAACGTCAAAATAATAACACTAACTAGATTTTGCACTTAAGCTTTTCTGTACCGGATGAGCACGTGCCCAGTGCACAAATTCGGTTTCTGGAAGATAGTAGGCCTGTTCAATGAATTTATGCGGAGGTTAGTAATGATGGTTAGAATGTGACGGAGGTAAGACACCGATGCACGAAGCAAATAATGAGATCGTCATGTGTCCATTGAGAAAATTTACTGTTACAACCCCCCGCGTATACTGACCTTGATGAATGTTTCAACTATCTGTAATTTAGGTCTCACGTCTACAGAAATGAAATGCTTCAAGCCGTTTATCAATACCTGAAACAAAATCAAGGTTAAACTCTGTTTTACTTGGAATTTAGAGCAGGTAGAGTAGAGACTAAAGCAAAAGAAAGTCCTCAATGGTAAGTTGAAACCTGAAGATCTAATGACATAAGAGCTCGTCCTTCATCAGTACACCTCTTCACCCGAGATAGGCCTTCAACGAGAATTTCAGCAACATTATCAACTCCGTATTCTAAGAGGAGGTCTTGGACCTTGATATATTAGAAGGGAACAGTTAGAAGCAAATTACAATTTGTCTTTCTTAAGAGATTTTCATCTATCCCTCTAGCATTAGAGGCAATTTCAAGCCATGCATTGATAAATACACTTACCCGTCTAGAGTAAAAGTAATAGGAACCTTACAGTATGATCTTAATTTAGGTAGTCACAGTAGGACATCTAGTCAGACATGAAGTACAAACTCCATTTCAACCATGTTAAGACAAACTCCATCAATTCAAGAGAATTGGTAAAAAAAAAACCTTCAAACTGTATGAGTGCATTATCGCCACAATTCCAGAATTAGATATGCCGAAGAAACTTTCAGCAATTCAAAATGTTCTAGTCATTACTCTGTATTCGTTTCAGTATGCATGGATGAGGGCACACACAATCAAGGAGAGTAGGTTCTCCACATGATAATACACCTTTAGTCATAGTGGAGCAAGAACATCAAGTGTCACATATTTGCAGGTTTTCCCTTAAGTTTTGACAATGAGAGATTGTTGAACAAAACAATCTTATATCAGTTCACCACCAATCCTTTCTAGACAAGGAGATCGAAATTGACCACCTTCAGCATATGGCTCTTCAAGCAGCAGAAGCAAGAAGGAGGATTGAGAAGCAATTATTTGGTGCAGGAGCAAACTTTATTTGCAAACAATAGAGAATGACAGTTCCATGACCTCAGTTTAATTCCCCCTAGAGTACTTATGATCTCATATGAAATGTTGTGAACCCCACGTGTTTACCCCAATTTCCCTAGTGTACTTGTGATCTCAGAAATGACTATGAAAGATCTAACTATAAAGGAGAATGGAAGTTGACTATCCAGATTTTGACAAAAGAAAAAGATAATATTCATGCAAAATGTTTGAAGAGCTGCTTGAATATTACTCCCGTTGTCCCAATTTATGTGTCATACTTTCATTTTTAGTTTTTCCCAAAAAATAATGTCATACTTTCATATATTTAGAAACAATTTACCTTTAAACTTCCAATTTTATCCTTGATGAGATGATTTATAGCCACACAAATGTCTATTTTAGAGTCTTCCCTTCTTTCGTAAAATTCCATAACCAATCAAACGCCGCCTACATAAGTTGGGACGGAGAAAGTAGCATATTTGATGTTTCGACACCAATTTTATAGCTTAAGAGTTGGTGGTCATTACCTCTTTCCGAATTCCTCCATGAGCAAGCCTTGTTTTATAATGCTTAAATTCTCCAAGCAAAAGATCTACATATCTGAAGCACAAAAAGTGGATTAAACTGGGAGCACATGGATGAATATTGATGGTACTTTAGCAACAATCAAATGTCAAACACATTTTCAGTTAGCTGCTGAGTGAGAGATCTTATGGTAAATTCAACAAAAGATCAGTATATTGTGGCCAAATAAAGTGAAGTTTACCAAGAAACCAAATACTAGAAAACTTCATCGTAGGTTATTTTTTTGGTTATAATAACTAATAAGCACCAAATTTAAAACAACTAAGTATCAACCCAAGCTAGTTGGGAAGTGCAAAATTCTGTTGATCATAGTGGGTCTAGATCGGCATTCCTATATTAAGAAAGCTTGTTAGCTTTGTATTAGCTCCCACTTACTTAATGGGGAATAGTTGGATACAAAACCAAAATTGTACACAATTAATTAGAAAAAGAAGAGACTTCATACAAATTTATATGTTCAGTTTCTACATTGGGGAGGCACAAACTAATGTATCTACTATGGGAAAACTTACCATCTCCATATGATACAGATATAAAATCACATTTCCAATTGTATTGACCTTCATGACATCATATGTCTTCTTAATTCTTGTCTTTTCACACATTTAACCACTCTCTATGTTCCAATTCTTTTTCTTATTATTTTTATTATATCCAATTTATATTAACGAAACTTGGTTTCTTTATGAGTTAATCCAAAATCGTGTTGATTTTGACCTTTTTGTTACAATATTAAATACTCTTGCCATCCCATTTTATAGGATGATATTTGATTGGGAACCAATTTAAGAAAGAAAGAAAAACTATTGGCACTTAGGGTGTGTCTGGTATGGAGGAAAATATTTTCCATAAAAAATGTAGTACTTGGATCATTTACAGTATTTGCTTCCTCCATTAGTTAGGAAAAAACATGTTCCATCATACCAAACACACACATAATGCCTTAAAAATGCCATGAAATTTTCATGGCCATAAAATCATGTCACTAAATGGGGATTCTAAGATTAAATTATTTCCAAAGAAGAGTGGACTAAAAAGGATAGAATTTCACATAAAATAAGAGGGAATACTACTTTTACTTTAAATTAGTGCTGATTCCATTTCTCTACTATCAAAAGTATATCACAACTTTCTGAATCCCTAGTTTGGGCTCCCACATGTTAAATCAGCCACCATAATTGCTATCACAGATTATTAAACAAAAGGAAAATCATATTCTTTTACAGTCATCTTATCATACATTATATCTCCCTCAAAAGCTTCATTTTTAAAAGATTATAAGCAGAAATAGAGGTGCAAGAACATAAATTAGCACCGGATTCAGAGAGAGGGAGAGAAAGCGCCCAACATAGGAAGTTGGGGTACAATTCATTGTTTAATTTTAAAATGTTCATAATTCAGTGACAGAGATTTCAAAAGATTTGCAAAGAAAGGAACAATTTAAAATTCATCAAATAGTGAAAATGCAATAACAGAGTAAACAAGATATATAGTTGGTGAATTGAAAAGGTAGTCAGTTATTAAAAAGATTAAAATATACGTTCATACACTAACATTTGATGCGTCTTTGATACTAATGAAACATTTAAACGTAGATTTTCTCACATATTCAAAACCTTGCAAGTCTTTAGGTGTCTTTGATATGCTCAGTTGTTTAAAATAGAAAAGTGAAAAAATGTTAAAGATTTAGTTTCTGACACAAACATGTTAAAAGTTCAGCCAAAGATGCCTTCTCTGAATAGCACATCCAACACATTTTCCATCTTAAGCAATTAAATCCAACCTTGATAACACAATTAAGTTGGCTGTATTGCCTTACATTGAGCGCTTACCATCCTCAACATTCCACACTATCTAACACTTTCCCCACTCTGTCCAATTACAATGAAAAACATATAAAGGCTAGATTTCAGTAACCATTCCAAGGATTCTGAAAGGAAGAAGAATTCAGTACATACCCATTGTGCTCTACTCCAAGCTCTTTCACCTCCCACTTAGCATTGGCAATCCGATCAACATACCTGCTTAAATAGTTTCAGTCAACGATATTTTAACCACTTCAGCTTCGCGATTGTCTTGTTAGGTTAAATAAATCTGAAAATAAAAAGAATTACGAGTCTAACTCCAACAACTATATAGATAACCAATGAACCAAGTTCATAGTTCCAAATGTGCTGGGCACAGGTAAGTAATACAGTCCTCGTACTATGTCCCTGTATTCTCCCATTTATATAACAAACAAACAGATTCGCAATGGTATATCTCTTCCCATTTTCCTAGAATTTCAGTATAAATATACCAACTATTTTCATGATTTTTATTGCATTTTTCAGGGACCAAAAGTTACTTTTATTTTCTCTCTTGTTTTGGAGGGGAAGAGGGATTCAGCACCACAATGAGCATAAAGATCCATCAGTTGAAGAAGCGCTTTATAGGCAGTTAGGCACTCAGAAATCAAGATTTCCATAGGGGCTAAATAATTCCCGTTGGAGTTTTGAGTGACACAGAGTCCAAGGTGTTAATCTGACCTTTGCATATACAGTTGATCGAGAAACATCACAATAAAAAGTTAAAGATTTGAATGGTTATATCAATTTGAATTCTTGAAGATTTTGAAATTAATTTCACAATGAGAATGGTAGTGCAATGGGATGGACAGAAGAAGAGAGTTGCTACTTGATTCCATATTCAGGTCACTCTCCTCAATTCATATGACAAGCTTTTTAGTTCAAGACTCCATAATATATTTGACACTGTTCCCATTGATAATATTATTATTCTAGAAAACTTTAACAAATTTGAAGAATCTTTTTTTGTTCTTTGATAACCAAAAGATCCCCTAGGATCAACTAGTGCATGGCTTGAAACTCTATGGATAATGGGCATGTCCCTCTACCCTTCTCTACCTAAACACCACATTTTTATCTACAGCAGGGCTTGAACTAGTGACGTGCACCTAACCTACACATACATGTTGCACTCTTACAACTAGACCCGAAGCCTGGGGGGGGAATTTCAAAATTTAAATTCATCTAAGATTTTACTAAGATTTTAAATCTAAAGATTGATGAAATTTTTTACTAAACCAACTTTGCAACAATTGTATATGCAAAAATAAGTATAATTAACATTTTAACCTTTGAACCAACCAAATAGAGTATATGGAGTATTTTGTTTTACGATCTTTTAGCCCCTTGAACTATCTAGATGCTTCATTAATCTTCCTCATTATGTTGAATCCTTGAATCTAATCGACTGTAATGCTGGGAACCAAATCAATAGATGGTGTTTTCTCTTTATCTATTTTCATTATAGCTTCTATTGTCCTATATAGTTACCTTACACATCTATTCCCACTTGTCAAAACTTTTATGTCTAGGTCTTTATGTTCATGTATAATAAACTTAGGGTGAACCAATCATCAACATTCATTATTAAATCCCAGTGCAAACCAAAGAGACAAGATGAGGAACAAATAAGAATATTATCCAAAATTCATAACTATACAGACAATGAAAGCATAAAACCGCATCCATCATGATTGACAACAACTCCATAAGGGGAGTGTATCAATATCATTCACCTTCATAAAAGCAAAGGTAAACCAGTTATCAAAACATAATAGAGCAAGGACATATATCTCACCCATTTATGTGGAGAAGTAATCTAGCAGTCGTTCTATGAATATGATCTACAAGGTCTGGCACAGCATCCACCTATGAAAGACAACAAAGGAACTTCTCTTCACTTAATTGTTCTGAAGTGAAAGTATGAAATGAAACAACAATGTAATGTAAGCATGTCCTTGATACCTGACAGAGTCAACAACATTTCATCACTTCAGCACATACAAATACGTTGAGGAACCAACTAAACACTTGCTTATGTACCCTTTCTATTCATTTCTAAATTAAATCGCATCATAACTATCATTTTTGTGTGATCATGTTAGTTTTATCAGAAGCCCACACCACTCTTTCGTACAGAGTGAAGCAATAGCTTACTACAAAATTCTAGATATATCAACAATCAAGACAATTACAGGAAATTATCTTACAACAGGCAAAAGTCTGAAAGAGACATACCAAATGCACATAGAAATCCTCAACCAGTGCCGCATTATTTTGAAGCATTGACTGAAGATGTGCTTTAGATCTATGCAATAACCGAGCAACTACATATATAGTGTCAGCACCTGCACATCTTTCCTGCATCACAATATTGATAGACATTCAACATAATCAAAGATTCAAACCGTTAAATAAAATAGCTGCACATGAGAACAATCTGCAGATGATGTGCATTCTACAAAAGAAAGGAAAGATAAAAATTACATTCAGAATGCTTTTAGAGGAGATCTTTATGGTTTTTCTTTGAGATTGTTTCACCCTTATCCAATAAAAATGACATAATCCTACCGAAAAAAGAGATTAAAATAAGGAAGTTGTTATGAAAGTGGACCTTGTGCTTGCTCAAAGCAAATGAGACCACAGTCCATACACTTCTAACACCCTTTTGAATTGCATTACCACATTGTCTTAAGGCTTTAACTGGTAGAGATGGGATAATTAAACACACCCCTCCAAAGCTTAAATCATTAGAGATGGAATACTTTAATTTTTTGACACGCCTCCTTACATGTTGATCTGATTCTCTCTTTCTTTTTTCCTTGGGTCAAGCATGTAAAAGTATTGGACGGATAAAAGATTGGATCGAGAACCTCTGTCAGATTGGTTTATGCTAAGAAAATAAACCTAGCGCCTAACTCAATCCCAAAAGCTAGATCAAGAAAATATAAGGAGACAACAGCTGATATGCTTGACCATTGTGGGATCAAACATAAACAAAATGTCATATTTAGCCATAAGTTGCCTCAGAATGGAAAGTACAAGTTGGCATTGGTGAGAGCTTCCATAACAGATCAGCGCATTTGGCTAATGCGTCAAAGCCCCCTTTGCAAAGGAATTTATCATTTACCTTATCTATCACAAACGGCTCTCTGTTCTAAAAGTTAGACAATTATCAACATAAAAGTAAGAATAATGTGAAAGAGACCGTCTTTATAATAGCTCATGAAATCACATTTAACAGAAAGCTTGAGCATACTTGAATTACTGCATGCCTTAACGAGGTCAGTAGTACCGCTCAAGCAAATTACAGAGGTTAGTAGTTAACTAGTTATAATACCAGCTTTACGATTCAAAATTTAAGAAGACATTAGCTGAATAAAAGTCGAGCCTGGTAACCGTAGGTAACTGATTGCCAGCTACCAGGATAAGGTCAGAACATGAAAGACCAACTCATTAGATGAAGCAAATAAGCAGGCCTTCACCAACATGCAAAACTACCAAATCCTCATGGTAAAACATGTTAATGACTTAATGTTCATTTACTTATATAGACTGTTGACATAGTTGATATTTAGGCTTTACACTTACATTAGGTTTGATGTCCGTAAGGAGCCTTGTTACTCAAGTTAGAGACCTGTATATCTATGGGATAAGTTTGAGATTTAGAGAATATCTACTTTTACAGAACCTCCTGCTAGTATGTTTTTAATAACCGAGAAATCCCCGAGGATCGGTGGCGGTTTGAATCTCGGTAGATAATGGCCCCCGACCATCTACCCTCTTCCGCTTAAATACCAAGCTTTCATCCGCGGCAGAGTTCGAATCCATGATGTGCGTCTAACCCACACATCATGATAAGCTCTACCACTAAACCAAAGCCTTGTGGCAGAACCTCCTGCTAGTATTAAATGTCAAATTATTTATTATTAAAACAAAATGGACCTGAATAGGTAAAATGGATACAGAGGATTCATTTAGCCAACGCAACTAAATTTGGATTGAGGCACAGTTGATTGATTGTTGATGAATTTCATACTTTTCAAGTTGAGGGTTGGGGATTTGAAACTTGGCTTAGCCTTTGGCAAGGAGGTATTTATGATTGTACTGAAGGAGGTCAGCATCAGACCGTCAAAGAAATCTGCATCGAAATGGTTGAAAAAGTCTTCAAATATTTCTAGCAGCCGAAAAACAAATAAGATTCTGTTTGGTAGTTCTAGAACTAAACTAAATCAGGTATAATCTGGAGCAATAAATAACTAAAACCACCTTGACACCATGCCTAATAGATGGCACCCTTAACTCCATAAAGTTTACTATAAATTTAGTCAACAATAAATTTAGTCAACTCTCATTCGAAACCAAAATCAGTAACTTTTCATGCTCTACAGCTCTTGGGAGTAGATTGTAACACATCATTATTCATTGCCATCCATTCAAGCCTTCAAGGTAAAATTAAGCCAGTAGTAATATAAACATACTGGGAAGAAAGGTGAAGCATTCAAATCAAGACATGCCAAATATTACAACTTGATGATGAAGCTTTAAGATGGAGATGAAATTAGCATAACCAAAGTGCAAGCTCATTAGTTGTATTCTCCCAAGAACACATGAAGTTTTTTATAACCATTTATTTAGATAGATAACTCTGATTAAAAACTGATAACCTTTCATGATTTTGAGCTCTTTATGAGGACCCCACAAAGGTAAGGGTAAGCTCTGTGTGCATCCTACCCTCCCCAGACCCCACTTGTGGGATTACACTGGGTATGCTGTTGTTGTTCTTGAGCTCTTTATGTGGAAGGACTACACAAGTGAAGTAAATTGTAACACATCATTACTCGTTGCCATTCACTTGACAATTCAAGGCAAAATGAAGCCTGTAGTAGTAGTTTAAACATAGTGGGAAGAAAGGTAAAGTATACATATCAAGACAAGCCAAATATTGCACAGAAATATGGAGTTTTAAGATGGACATGAAATTAAAGGTTCAATTGTATTCTCACGAGAACATACCAACCCACTAGCAAAGAATTGAGGAGAAAGGTCAGTGACCAAGGAAGTATCAATACCAATACAAGTACAATTGTCTCACAAAAGTGGACCAGATATTTGGGAAAAAATGTATCCCACAAACCATACTTTTGTACAGAAGTAAGTACCTTCAGTCCCAGGGATGAACCAGTTAAGTAACTTGGTGGGCTGGTAGGAGTGACATCCATGTGAGAAAATGTACTTGAGCTTGAGGGAGAAGAGGAGGAAAATGATTGAGACTGGGGTTTCATCCATTGGTCACAATCTTGTGTTATTCGTGATAATGCAGTCTTCAGCCTATCTGGGACCATGAGGAAACAGGGTTTTATAAAGGTAGAAGGCAGACAATTCTTTTAATATACAAGAAAACGAATGAGGAGAAGATTTAAAAAAGAAAGAAAAGAATGCAATAGAAGAATGAATCATAAATAATTCCTTTTGAGAGTGTTGGAGGAAGTGAATGAATAAAAATCTTACATGACAGCGTGTCAGTCACAGCCTTTCCACTAGGATGAATACTTTGCTGACCAAAGGTCTCAAAGACGAAGTGAAAGAAGATCCCAAACAATTGGCAAAATCCCTGTTGAGGAATCATGTTTTTTTAAAAAAAAAAAAAGGACGAAAAGAACATGAAAGCAAATCACCAGGCAGAAAGAATATCTAATTGGAATCAATGACATCTCAAGGCAATAAAAGTACCTTAAAAAACTCAACATTAACAATCTCTAACTTCTGCATCAGCCTTGCATATTTATCCAATGACCTGTGTTGCATTTATATTCAGCTTGACAGAATTCTTCATCATCATCATCAGCATATCCAAGTATGACCAGTATTTACCTCAGGAGGCTAAGTGATGATCCTGTTTGCTCTTTTATTTGTTCATTGTTCCAATGCGAAGAACGACTTCTTGAATGACCAGGTTTAGAAATCCGGCTAGGTAGTTGGCTATCTTCATCAATAAAATCAGCATGAAGATCTTCATTTTCATCTTCCGATAAATTAGTATTCCCATTGACATGATTTACATCACTGTTTCTCAAAGAACTCTTATCCAAAGAATCTTTATTGGAGTTTCCACTTTCTTGCATTGCAGATCCATTAGGCAAACAAGAGTCCAAATACTCGCTCGAACTACCGTTTAGTTTTGGCAGAAATGGGTTTCCACCCTTAAGCCAACTTGAAAATCCATTCCTCTTAGAGGAGTCAGTTTGGATGTGATGTACAGACTTACGTACTTGCAGCAGTCGAGCATTCGGTGAGGTCTCAGATGAAACTATCAAAGCTGCTCCATCACCAACAAGCCCAGCGAAGCTTACTACTTCTATTGTCTCCGGTGGCAATATCAGCCAAATCTCCCTTTCCAGCACCATCTTGAGAGCCTGTATGAGGAAAGATCTTTAAAATCTTATCAAGCAGAGGGTGCAAAACACAGATAGGATATCTCTTCCAGATAATGAAGGATCTTTAATGATCATTTTATTAAATCTGACTTAATGACTTCATATAGAAACCGCTTACATGAGTTAGATTGCATAACCAATCAATATTTCTCCAAATACGAGCCCCGGTACAGATGATGACCATTTTCATGAATTAGAGGTTGAGTATAAAGATTATCAAGCACAATTTTTCACTGTCATTACAAGACTAACAAATTAAAGTATGACTGACTGCTAGTTAAGATGAGGTTTCATGGATGACCTGCAGAAATGACACTCACAGGCAAGTAAAAGCCTGAAGAATTATGTTTTAAGCAAATGGCAAAAAAAAAATTTCATTTTCCATTCAGTACCCACGTTGGAGCCTGACTAAATCCAGATCACGCACTGCAGGGCCCATTTCTGGGGGCGGCGCTTCCAACAGAACTTTTCCATTCCCAAGGGCTCAAACCCAAGGATGGAGGGATCCCAACTATCCCACCACAACACATGTTGGGGACAAAGAAACATTACATGTAAATTGTGGTCCAACAAATATCTTCGTACACTGTAAAAGTCCTTATTTTTTTGTCATGAATTTCCACGAGTCATTCTTCCGAGTAAGAGAAGTACCCAGTCATAGACCAAATTCACAGGGCTATTCTTCTATACACATGCAATTTAATAAAATCTCAACCAAAAGCGTTGCCTCTTCCCATAAAACTCAAAATCATTCACAAACATGAAACTATTTGACCCTTCATTACAACTCTCATCCCCCACCCCTGGGGCTGTAATACAAGCAGTTCTGCATAATACTGGTATAAACCCATGTATAAGTCTAACTTACGTATATATTTTGCCGATGGAAAGCAGCTAAATAACTTTCACAAACAGATTTCACTTTCTGCCTGAACTCAACTGCTTCACTTCCACAAAAGGCTTCCCCAGCCAGTACAAAATTATTTAGATCTTCATAAGTTATTAAGAATTGATGGATGCTAGATGAATGAATAGCAGGTGAAGAAAGCAAGACAGCTGCACGACTTGTTGTAAGTTGCCAAAGATTCTTTCGACCTCTAAGTAATGTATGTGAAACAAAGGTCGTAGCATCTTTCCTCAGCTGAAACCAGGGGGATCCACTGCTTGATGCTGTACTTCCATCATCCCTTGCCTCTTCAACCCTATAATTTATATTGGATGAATGCATGGCAGTGTCGGATGAAGCAACAGAAGTAGTTGGTGGGTCTTCAACAGAGGATAAAATTGGCGCTCTCTCTGTGCTTAATGACGGAATATCTTCCTGTTGTCAATCACAAGAAAATTTGGTTAATGTGTCGACCATCTCTAGTCGTGTATCTTAACCTTTACTTCATATATCAGCAGGGGATAAAAAGAAAGGCAGACTGCTCGTTTTAAGTAAGTGCTCTGCAGACTTGAGTTATTCCAATGCAGTTCACACATAATAGTCTACTTAATTACTATCTAAAATTCAAGCCTGTATCAGCAAAATCATACGGCAGTAGCTTCTCTACTGAACTCTACCATAAATATTCCATCTTTAAGTACAACCTGAGAAAACCAAAAACCTTTTACACAGAGAAAACGGATAAGTATTCACGCAACTTTGATAACTCAGGCTCAGGAAGGAAAAAACAAACAGCATCACATACCAAGCAAATCTTTTTTTGAAATGGAACGTATCAAGCAAATCATGAAAATAGTAAGGTGAAGTAATATAGATTTCAGAAAAAAGAGAACTGCCCACACAAAATTGCCATCATACGAAAAGATACCATTTCCTATGGAAAGGCATAAACTTTGACAAAAAGTTTAACTCTTCTATGCTTTGCAGCTAAAAATTACTTTAAACAAGTAAAAAAAAAAAAGAAAGGTTAACACTTGGTATGTTACATCATGATTCCCAAGAGAGACCACAAGTACAGAGGAAAAAATGTCGCGCAGATATGGAATAATTTACAAGGTATACCTACTGTCTCCATGAACTTATACGTTTGGATCTACGGCACACACGAAGCACCTAAAAGCTGCCGTGGAGTAAACATTAGTCATTACAGTACATACCTTATCCTCGGGCTGGAAGCTCTGTATTGCATGATATGAACACATCAACCTAAAAAGTACAGCTAGTGTTGCTAGCAAGCATTGCCTGAACTTGGATTCAGGTATCCGGGTGCACAGATCACTATATGTGAGCCTGAGAAAAGGGGACACAAACGACAAATCAAGAGAGAGAGAAGAAAACCAAAATTTAGTGGATGAAGTCAAAAGGCATGAAATATATACCTAGAACTTTGCACATTGTTATTATCCAGATCCTGCAACAAGAGGAGCTGTCTTTAAACATGAAATAAAAAATTCAATGCTCTTCATATCTCCTCCAGCAAAAAGGGTATGCAAACTAAGCTTAAACTATTCCTTGTATACCTAGTACTTTAGCCATATATCCCCAAAAACTGAATACAACACACCTCTTGTACATTAGTCTTCAGAGCAGAGTGGGTTTCAGATAGAACCTCCTGCATAAAGAAACTTTGTATCTTCTCAGCAAGGCCAGCGACATCTCCAATTAGTGCATAAGCGTCAACTACCTGAGATCGGTACAAACACAACAATGAAGAATAGAACCGGAGTCACTATTTCAAAGAAGAGAGAAAGATGTACTCTTTTCAAACCAAAGAGTTTATTAGAGGTGAATTTGCTTTAAATCCAATAGCAATTGAAGCAAGAACCTTTAGTAGTCATTTGGTTTGTCAACAAATAATAATGTGGGGATTATAATACTAGGATTAAACAATAACGGGATTATTTAGTGGATATATATTTTTTTTAGATATGTGGTTCATTGGACTAAGAATGGGATGGTATAATATAAAACATGTGTTTGGTTTGATACTAGATAAACTTGGAATAACTTTTGTTTCCAACTTTAACCTTGGGCTTCTTATGGACTTTGGGAGAAGAGTTTTGAGAAGGGCATCTTTGCCATTTGATTGTTTTATCTCGGGATTTGTTATCCCACATAGAATGTGGCATAAAAATAATACCACAGTCGTGGTATAAAATATCCCTGGAGTGCTTGTACTGGAAAAAAATTATATGAATACATAAGATAAAGATAATCTCATATTTTATCTCCGGATTATTATCCTTATCCCTTCAACCAAATGACTCCTTAAGGTCGTGCATATCCCACCTAGAATCAAAAGAGAGAGAGAGAGAGAGCTTCTACCAAAATTTCAAGGCATTAGCCAACTTGAACAGTGATTCAAGGAATTGAAAGACCAGTTAATTGTTTGTGCTTTTACAAGAGCAGAACTAAGAGGAAAAAGAAGGAATGAAGAATGAGAAAAAAGCATATCCAAAGTAGATGTTGAATACATAATTAGTCTGTCTCCCCGTCCTCTCTCCACTTACAAATCGGTACCCTGGATGGGAAATAAATACGGCGCAACCAAAAACCGATTGTTGCCCAACTATCATGTGAATGTCTAGCCTNGATGTTGAATACATAATTAGTCTGTCTCCCCGTCCTCTCTCCACTTACAAATCGGTACCCTGGATGGGAAATAAATACAATGATATTTTACCCTGGGTGGGAACAAGACTGATTCACTTACAGTTACATAGTTCTCCTCTTTGAAATCCTGACACACTCCTAACAGAAGTGAATCCAGCTTTTGAAGAGTCTTCCCTAACCAAACCTGCAAAAAATATTGAGAATATCAAAGAGCATGATCAAGTTATTCACATATCCAAAAGGTCCAAAACCACCACAAGAAAAGATGAGAAAAGCAACCACAAAGAAGAGGAAGGGAAAAAATAAGGTGAATAAGTGTAAAAACTAGGAGAAGATGTGCAAAAGTGTGTCTCAAAAATAAAAAGAAGCTTCTCTTTATTTAGATAGAGATCTAATTAGTTACCTCGACACCGCGGCTCATCTCTTGTGCGGCAGAAAGCTCTGAAAGTGTGTCCAAAAGTTGTAAATATTCTGATAGTACTTGGAATGCCTGCAAGTTCATTGCTTGAGCATTATGAAAAGGTACGCACGCTTGAATCATATAGCAAACATGACAAGCCATAAGAAGGAACAATATCACTAGGGAGAAGAGAAAGAAACAAGGAGAAGAATGCGCAAGATGTCATGCTACCCTAAGTAATATCAGAAGTTGAATGGAACCTTTGAGAATCTTCCTTCCTCAACAAGAGTTTCAAGTGTTGATTGCATGTCTAGTGCATGGCGCAGCTCAGTCAGGACAGGAAGCACATCCTGCAAAGAGAAACAATTCCTAAAAGGTTCAAATACACACTGAAAAAAGGAGGGAATTCCAGACTCTATATGGAAAAAAAGTGGTACATCACAAAGAGAGATGAATAAGAACAACCCTACCTGAAAATAAGAAAACAAGGAGTAAGAAACAAGGAGAGCAACTTTACACACACACACACACACACACACACACACATATATCCCATAATAATTAGTAGAAAATATGTATCCAAAGCAATAAAATTTTAAATGTGCATCTTATATTAATATAGACATTCAGAAAAACAAGAAACTGTGTACTTGGAATGGTATTAATTCTAATTATGAACTTGGGGAATTGGAATGAGGGAATAAAACTTGGAAACATTGAAAGGAGATTTACTGCTTTTATTATGTTATCATACAACAAAGTAGTGTAGTTTTTATCATTAAAAAGTTATTGCATTCCTAATGTCACCATACAAGGAAATAAATGAGGTTTTTAACAACTAAAAAGGCAAAACAATGAATAAAAGGAAATACGGAAGTTTGTAAAAGTTCATTATAATTACAATTTTATTCAACATATAATACACTTATGAAGGGTTAAAAAAATCAAAATTCCATGTTGGAGCATCATGCTTTCATGATAGTATAGCTATGTACATTTGTATTGTATACAATACACACACATATATATAGAGAGTGTGTGTACTACAATCATCTGGTGCAAGAAAAATGAAGTGTTTTTTCTCCTCGATCTGTGTGTGCGCACAACTTGGCCAGTCAGCAAGTTTCAGCATTAGATTGCAATGCATATCACCACTGTACCGGCGTTGTAAATTTGTCCCCAGAAAGGAAGAGAAACTTGTGGAAATTTTCATTGAGAATTTCAGTAAAGTTTGTCCTCCAGGTGGAAACACATAAAATAGCAAGATTTTGCCGTCAAGGATGCAAAAAGTTACCAGATCGTACAATTTATTTGAAGCTAACTTCAAACTGGAAATACCCTTATGAAACATTTCCAGGAGAAATGTGAAATTCTAACCATCGACGAGGAATGACATGGAATCTCATTGCTGAATAAGGAACAAAAGTATGGGCCTACTTGGACACAATTGTATTAGTTCCCACTAAAGGTAATATATATGTTTGTCTAAGAAAAAAAGGGGAGGTGGGGAGCAGAGGGGAGCAATAGTATCACACTGATCTGTGAAGGAGTTAAGCATGGAAAAATACCAAGAGTGCTTGTTTTCTTTTAGAATTGGTGGAAACAATGAGATCCCTTGACACCTCATTCCTTGAAGAGGTTAAATACCGGCGACCATTCTGCAAAACTCAAAAGAAAGAAGTTTGGTAAACTGAGATGAAGCTGCTTCTAACCAAACTATTACAGAAACTATAAGAATCAACTCTTAGTATCATGATACAAAGAAAAATGTAAAAGGTGATCTATCACTGAAAGAGGTTGCAAGAATTAGGAATCTTCTCAGTAAAACAGCAAAGAAGTTCCAATGCAACACCATCAGCTGCTTACCATGCAAATGACATTTGCAATCTTCAAGTCTCTTTCTAGTTGTCTCACAAGATCCATTCCCTTCACTGCCAAAATAACAAGAATTCCAAAATCAGAAGGAAAAAGTACCAATGTTAACTAAATGGTAACAACCAAAGTGCGACTCATTTCCCATGTAGGGACATCCCAAAATGTCTAACATCAATTTCATCAATAGTGTTATTCTATAGAACTTTCACAAGTTTAGCAATTCAATGAGCCCCTGGAGATTTGGTTCAATGGCAAAGTGCGGGATGTGCCATAAGCGCACATCATGAGTGCGTCTCGTGTTGGATACCCAATTCTGATTTTTAAGTGGAGAAGGGTAGAGAGGACGGTTCATTATCCACCAAGTTGCATAGCTAGAAAACAGAAAACTTCTCATTTATTGGAAAAGATTAGCAATTAAAGAATTTGAGCTAATACAATAAAATTTTGACATGAATGTTCCCTATAAGACTTGCATTTTAGTTATTGCTTTAATATTGACCATCTCTTCAACTCTTTTTCCTTCTACTTATACAATATACAAGCTAATTAAGTGTTACATTCCATACATAGTCATATATTGTCATATTTTATGAGAGCGGAAGTGATGAATTATCCCTTTAATCAAGGCAGCTCTGAAGGTAGTGCTCCACATGGCTGGCAGTGCAAGAAGCTTGCCCAATGCACACAAATCTTCAGAAAGGGGAAATTAGTATCAGGAAGCAGTGTTCACTCTGCGAGAGACATAATGAGGATGTCAACCATCTCTGCATTAATTGCCCATTTACCCCAAATTTGGTCTTTCATTCTTATTATTGTCTGGTCAGATGGACAGTGAGTAACATCTACCTACCAACGGGCAGTCTTACACTACCTGGCTCCTGCACAGCCAATAATTTTTTTAATTTCCTTTTTTTTTATATGATAACATGGTGACTCGAACCCACAACTGTAAGATTGGAGGTAGAGGTTATTTTCCACTTGAGCTATCTTCTCTTATCCTTCTTTTTGTTTCGTCTTTCTCGTGATGAACATATTTTTTTATGAATGAGAAATTCGTCTAGGGCAAACCCTAACGACCAACCACAGTTTTTGGAACTCAGGGATAGTGGGTCCGACCCTCTACTCTTCTCTATTTAGATACCAGATTTAGTTCGCATGGCACAAGGTTCGAACCAAGGACCTTAGTCACAAGTCCCTCAAATTTGTCACTTGAATTAAGCCTGGGGCTTGACTTACATAGCTTCTCGTTCTCACGACCTCCAATGGCACCACTTCTTTTACCGGTGACCACTCCAGTGACATGTACCTCTCTCCTATGTCACCACGTCTCTTTCTAACGCCGTTTTGACATCATCTTCTGCTTCCACTGACCATTCATGTGGTATTGCGGCTCTTTACATTGATTATTCAAACAATGTTGTGACTCTTTTTAATGAATGTTCTTGTAGCGAGGCACCTCTTTTCAGCTATTTTTCCTACTTCATCAAGAGTCGGCAATTAGAGCTTTTCCGGCAAACCCTTTCAACGATATTTAGTTTTCTATCAATCAACATATTCAGTGCAATCCCACAAGTAGGGTCTAGGGAGGTAGGATGTACGCAGAATACCCCTACAAAAGGTAGGATAGAGAGACTGTTTCTGATAGACCTTTGGCTCAAACAAAGTGCAACTAAAGAAGGATTGAAAGAAAAATAAACAAACTTGTGGATGTTACATTCTCAAAATAAACAAATTCAAGTTTTCTCATTTTGAGTTCGATGGAAACATTAGAATGCTAAGGAGGTTAGAATGTTAGAAGTAGTCTGAAGCGTTTGTACGAAGTCATTCACAGATCGTTTACGTATAAGACGTGAACTGCATCTCATTTGCAAGTGTCTTGAATTTCATTTCATCAAACCTCTAATATGTATGCTCCACCTGAGAGGGAATACTGAAAGTATTGTAGATATTAGGACATATAGCTAATTAGACTAGATGATGCGGCAATCTTTTACTTGGCTAGCGATAAGGGGGTGATTCTAACACTAGGAACTTAGATAATAAGAGAATCACATACGTTAGCTTGTGTTCTATGTGTATATTTTCAAATGAAGATGTGGATCACCTGTTATTGCATCGACAAGTGACTACACGATTGTGGTAGATAGTATCAAATTGGTTCAACTTGCAGTGGAAAATGTAGAGTCAGAAAAGGATATACTTCATTCAAAGTTGAGCGTTCAGAATAAAGAAGAGAAGACGCAGAGCATGGAATGTTGCACTCTAGCCATAATGTGAGTGTTGTGGAAAGAGAGAAATAAGAGAACATTTGTGGGGAAAGAGAATAACTTTGTACATTTGAAGAACAGTGTTTTGTTCTTAGTTCTTCGTGCACTAGTAAGTCCTTGTTTGTATAGAAGATGATGTAATTCTTAGAATATTACATTTTGATGTAGGTCCTCTATTTTTCACAGAAGTTTTTCCAAATTACGAAAATTATTTACCTTGTCAACAGAATATGTGATTTGATTTGGTTTGGTTTGATGTAATTGTGCCTAGAATCAGGAATTTATCAAGTCTGGAACATGTGTAAGTACTAGAAATTCCCAACCAAACTGATGAAACAATCAAAGTTGTTCCATCACTTCTTACCCTTTTTTCCTATTTTTACACATCCAAACAACATACTAAGTAATAGAACTACTATTGCACAAAGAAATTAAAAATATTAAAGAAACAAAATAGACTGAAATAATATTTATAATCAATACTCAGAAATCATTAACTAAACAAATGTGGATGAGACAGATACCAGCAGTAACCTTCAAGCACTTTTAATGGTTCCAACAGATTGAGGAGAAAAACACCAAGAACAACTCTTACCCATTACTTCATGATGCTCCATAACATGGCGTGACAAGCGTTCAGAAATTCTGTCCAGCTGCGATAATCTAAGAGTGGCCTACAGTTCAATACATAGCAGAACCATTTTTTAGTAATGGAACATTCATTTATTCCAGTTGATATATGTCTAAGCACACTGGTAAAAACTTCAACCGCTCTTTTATCCATGACAAAACCAATTATATAAGGTGACTTCTACACTTTTTTGTATTATAAGTTTCTTTCTTATGACAGGAAAACTATTAACAAAATAGGAAAGCAGCTGACAAAAAAAAACACGTACTCAATTCCATCACATAAAGGCAAAATCCAGTAAAACCAGCTCCATCATGTCATTGCAGATTACCAACTCATAAGCCATCAAACAATCCCAACAACTTTTTACAACGAATAAATGTGAAGAAAAGTAGAACAAACAGAGTGGAATATTCAGCTACTTTACTAGTATCAAATGCACAAAAGTAATAAATGTTAGCACATTTCCCAAGCTTAACCTCTTATTGAACCGAGCCCAACCAAGCTTACTATGATCGAGCCAAGTCCAGCTCGACTCAAGCTCAACAGAGCTTTCCATATTAAACTAGGCCCGGAATTAAATAAAGAAGGAAGGACTTCTCGAACTAGTGGTCTTAAACATGTCCTGACAGGAGATCTCTGTGGCTATAAGAGCATGTCCTTAACACGAGATAATCTTAATAGAAGGGGCTTTCAGTTGGTCAACAGATGCTATATGTATAAGGAAAGCCTGGAGAGTGTCAGTCATCTATTTCTACATTGTTCAGTGGCTACTGACATATGGAGTATGTGTTCTTTTGTATTTTTGGTTTGAACTGAGTCTTGCCACAACACTTTAGAGAGGCAGACATAAGTTGGAGCCTATGAAGAGTTGATAAGGCCATCAAGAATATCTGGAGGATGGTCTCTGCTGTGATTTTTGGTGTTTGCGGAATGAAAGGAATGGAAGATGTTCTGAAGGCAACTCAAAACCAAATCACTCTCTCAAAGCTAAATGTTTATTTAACCTTTTTTTGCTGGATCAAGTTAACGCCTGTATTTAGCATTGACCAATTTTTGGACTTTGTTACTCCCTAGTGATAACAATAACAACTCAGTGTAATCCGAAAAGTGGGGTCTGGGGAGAATAGAGTGTATGGAGACCTTACTCCCCAGTGATAGATTAACAAATTGTAAAGGGGCTTTCAAATCTTTCTTTTGCACTTTAAGCCGGGGGTCTATCAGAAACAACTTCTCTATCTCTATTAGGTCGGGGTAAGGTCCGCATACACTCTACCCTCCCCAGACCTGACTTGTGGGATTACACTGAGTATATTGTTGTAATAAGGGCAATATTTGTACCTACACGCAAATATTAAGGGCATATTGGTCTAATTTAGTTCTAACTGCAATTATGCAACAACTAGTGAAGTTGCATTTATAAAGCAACTTGGTTAAATTATAGTGAATTTTCTCAGCAATTTCAAGTAATGTTTTCAACGGCATTTTTGGGGCGAGTCTACGGTGGGGCGTACCAAAAGCGCTTCGGGGCGCAAATGAAAGGCGTAGATCCATAAAGCGTAAGCCCCACAATTTGGGGCATAAAAACATAATTTCCTGACGTAAAAATATAC